>RJWM01044274.1:0-13349 GCA_004363535.1 Dasyprocta punctata | reverse complement strand
GTTTACTCACTCACCAGCTCGCGACCACCTCTTTCCACGATCGATAGCTGCCTCCGCGGTTTCCGCTTTAGCCACAGAAGTTCAGTCGCGCATCTCAAACACTTTAATCGCACCTTCCCAGTTTGAGTCCGCGTTGGTTGGATTGAGCTCCGGTCAGAGGTTCCGCCACCTTTGTTTGTTTACTTCTTCTTTTTTTTTTTTTACTCTTTCTGAGGGCTACAGTTCTCATCCTAGACTCCACTTAGGTCCAGAGGATCCATCTCCCTCCCCTTTCCTTCTTTCTGTTATTGTATTATTTTGTATTCCAGCTTTTGGGAGGTATATTCCAGGGAGCCTCCCTACGGTGGAGTCATCAGGTCGGCCATCTTAAACAGTCTCCCGACCTTGTTTATTTCTTTTCATCATTTTTATTTTCAAGTTCACATTGTCTGCAAACAAAATAGTTACCCCTGCTTTTTTCTGGGTTCCTGACACATGGAATATTTTTTCCATCCTTTGACTTTCAGTCTATGAGATTTTTTTTTGCAGTCCTTGTGTTTCTTGTTTACAGCATATTGTTGAATCTTGTTTCTTGATCCATTCTGCCAATCTATTTCTTTTAATTGGTGAGTTGAGGCCATTTACATCGATGGTTATAGCTGATATGGATTGGCTTAGCTTTGTCATATTGTTTTACTGTTGTAGGTTCCCTTTTTTCCCCTTTGTTTGTTTGCTTGTCTTTCCTGGTAGTTTGTTTCTGTCATTGTTCTGGGAATTGTGGACACTTTTAATCTCTATCTAGACTATCTTCCAATACTCTCCCTAGGGTTGGTTTGGTGGACATGAATTCTTTCAACTGCTCTTTGTTATGGAAGTATCTTATTTCTCCATTAATTTGAGAGATAGTTTTACAGGGTACATCAATCTGGGTTGAAAGTTGTTTTCTTTTAGGGCTTGAAATACTTCACTTCACCTTGTCCTTGACTTGAGGATTTGTGTTGAGAAGTTGGCCATGATTCTAATGGGTTTTCCTGGATAGGTGATCTGTTTTTTTCTCTAACAACTTTTAGAATTCTGTTTTTATGCTGAATTTCTGGGATCTTTATTATATATCTGGGTGTAGATTTATTTTGGTTATGACTGGAGCTCTACATACCTCACTTTTGTGCATGTTAGATTCTTTTTCCATGCTTGGGGAATTTTCTGCTATTACTTCTTTTATTCTTTTATTTTTAAATTTTTTTTAAAATTTTAAACTAAAAGAAAATAAGAAATCAAAACAAAACCATTTCACAACCAGCCAATAAACAGAAACATTCATCAGCACATTATATATTACTATATTCCCAGAAATTATTTAAGATAAAAATATAGACATGAAACATTATCCAGTGAATTATTAACACAAAACTTTTGCCTCAATGTATCAAAAGAAACCTGCTATATGACTATCTTTTTTGTTATAATTACTCTATTGTTTTCAAATAAACATTTTGTGTTAAAAATAAAATCTGAAGATGACCCTGAAAAAACTAATTTCACTCAAAATTCTTTTCCTCTGACTGTCTCAACTAATTTTTATATACATAGATTTTGTTTTAGTTCATCACACCAGTGCAACAATGCAATAGTCACATATGTGTGACTTATTTAGTTCACTGAGAAGTATATTTTAAGTGCCCATTCATTTAAGGGTAAAAAATTCTAGTTTGTTGTTCTTTGTAGCTGAGTAGTATTCCATTATGTAGAAATATCACATCTTTTTTATCCATTCCTCAGTAGAGGGGCATTTAGGTTGTTTCCAAGATCTAGCTATTATGAACTTGGCAGCTATGAACATAGGTGCACATATATCACTGTGGTGAGATGTTTTTAGTTCTTTTGGGAAGATACCCAGAAGGGAAATAGCTGGGTCAAATGGGACCTCCAATACTGGCTTTTTGAGGAATCTCCACACTGACTTCCACAGAGGTTGCACCAGCCTGCATTCCCACCAACAGTGGAGAAGAGTTCCTTTTTGCCCACAGCCCCTCCAGCATTTGCTATTTGTTGACTTCATAATACTAGCCATTTTCTCTGGAGTGAGGTGGAATCCGAGTGTTACTTTCATTTGCATCTCTCAAATGGCCAGTGATGTTGAACATTTTTTCACGTATTTATTTGTTGTTTGTACTTCTTTATCTGAGAAGTGTGTGTTCATCTCAGATTCCCATTTTTGGACTGGGCCTTTAAATCTTGGAGGACTGATGTTTTTAAGTTCTTTGTAGGTTTTCAATATTAATCCTTTATCTGAGAGACACCTGGCAAACAATTTCTCCCACATTGTGGGTAGTCTCTTCACTCTGTTAGTGGTTTCTCTTGCTGTGCAAAAGATTTTCAGTAGGATGAGATCCCATTTGTTGATTCTTTGTGATAATTCCTGTGCAGTCTGGTTTTTATTCATAAAGTCTTTGCCTACACCAATGTCCTGAAGAGTTTTACCTTCTCTATCTTGCAGCAGATTTAATGTTTCTGTTTTAATGTTGAGATCTTTAATCCATTTAGATTTTAACTTAGTACATGGTGAAAGATATGGGTCTAATCTTAATCTTCAGCATGTGGAAAGCCAGTTTTTCCAACACCATTTATTAAAAAGGCTCTCTTTCTTCCAGTGAATGTGTTTGGCACCTTTGTCAAACATAAGATCGCTTAGTGTGTCTGGAGTTGTTTCTGGATCTTCTAATCTATTCCATTGATCCTCAGATCTGTTTTTTTTTGCCAGCACCACACTGTTTTTTTTTTAATCACAGTAGCTTTATAGTATAATTTCAGGTCAGGAATTGTGATGCCCCCTGTCTTGTCTTTGTTGCCCAAGATTGCTCTTGCTATTCTAGGTCTTTTCTTTTTCCAAATGAATTTTAGGATTGTTTTCTCTAATTCTGTAAGATATGCTATTGGTATTTTGATTGGGATTGCATTAAATCTGTATAACAGTTTTGGAAGTATGGCCATTTTGACTATGTTGATTCTTCCTACCCAAGAGCATGGAATACCTCTCCATCTTCTAATATCCTATTCAATTTCCTTTTTCAGAGCACCAGCATAGAGATCTTTTACATCTTTCATTAGACTGATTCCTAAACATTTCATTTTTTTGGTCGCTATTGTAAAAAGTTTTGTTTCCCTAATTTCTCTCTCAGTGAGATTGTTATACATGTACAAAAATGCTATTGATTTTTGAGTATTGACTTTGTAACCAGCTACAATGCTAAATCTGCTTATTAAATCTAGAAGTCTCTTGGTGGAGTTTTTGGGATCTTCTAGGTAGAGTATCATGTCATCTGCAAATAATGCTTCTGCTATTACTTCTGAAAATGGCTTTTTTAAAATGTCGTTTGCGTTGACTTTTGCATTTACTTTGACCACTATTAGTCTTACATTGTTTTGCTTTGCATCATCTTGGAACGGATGAATTATTATTTTATGTTTTTTTGTTGTTTTTAAGAATCTTTTACTTTCATGATCACTAGCTGGAATCCTGTCTTCAAGGTCTGAAAGTCTATCTTCAGTTTTGTTCAAGTGGTTTTTGCCAGCTTACAATGGAATTTTTAATTTCCTGGATATCTCTTTGAATGTGCTTCATACATTCTATTTCTTTCCTATATTGTTCAATCAAGGTGTCCATAACTTTCCCATGGTCCTGTAGTTTTCTGGTCCTGTCTTCTCTAGCTATGTTGAGCAACTCCTTCATTAAAGTTGTCACTTCTTTCTTTACCTGAGAGCTTATTTCTGATCTGATCTCCTCTATAGCCTCATGGATTTATTTCTTTACTTCACTTGCTATGTTTTGAGAAATTTCAGGTGTATGACTTCTTCTTCTTTTTTTTTAGTATCAAAGATTGAACTCACAACTTTGCACCTGCCAGGCAGGTACTCACGCCACTGAGCTAAATCTCTGGCCCTGTTTTCTGAGACAGGGTCTCACTATGCAGTTCAGGCTTGCCTTGAGCTGACTTTATAGCTCAGGCTGGTCTCAAACTTGCAATGATCCTCCTGCCTCAGCCTCTCAAGTGCTAGGATTACAGGTGTGCACCATCATGCCCAGCTAGGTGTATGACTTCTAATGCTCCCTATTTTGATGTCTCTTGTACTTGTTTGAGGTGGGCTAGGAGTTTGCGATTGCATTTTACTTTTTTGTTTTGTCATTTTCACCTCTTGATTAATATTTATGCCTTTTCAATCCTGTTAGTCTCAACTGTGCATTGTGTGTCTTATGGTCCTACTGTGTGGCTGACATTCACCCAGTGGCTGGGTCCTGCAGTGTAAGGGAGGAGTCAGTCACCTGAATATCTCTTGCAGGACCAGTTGAATGAGTCCTGTATTTTTCCTAGGACGACTAGCCTGGGAGTATTGATGCGAACCAATCCTTAGCTTATATTGTTCCTTCAAAGTCACACTGTTCCAGGCTTCTGGACCCACCCATCTGTGATGTGCACCCTGGTTGGGGACCTACTGTGTCATTTGGGGTATCTCAGCCCCAACTGAGGTTCTGTCGGATGTGGGGAGGCCTGACCAATGCTCTCACCAACCCACCCGGTGTTCTGTGTATGGAATAAGAGCTCACCCATGCTCTTGCCATCCTGTCAAGGTCCTACAGGTGGGGTGAGGTTTCACCGAGGCTCCTGATGACCCACTGAGGTCCTCTGCTTGGGGGCAACCCACCACACCCTTGCTGGCCCACTGAGATCCTCTGGGTGGGGAGAAGATGTCATCAAGTATCCTGCCAGACCACTGAGGTACTGTAGGTGGTGGAAAGGGTCAGTGATACTCCCATGGGCTGCTGAGGTTGTCTGGGTGAGGGGGATGGGTAACCGATGCTCCTGTTGGTTGCTGAGGTCTTTTGGGTGTGGAGGAGGGGTGGCTGATGCTCCTGTCTGCTGCTGAGATAATCTTAGTGTTTAGGAGAAGTGGCCATGGCTCCCCTCAGCTGCTTAGGTATTTTGGGTGAGGGGGAGGTGATTTTTTTATAATTAAGTTTATTGATACACTTTAGATGTACATCTTGATCATATATATCATAGGGAAATTGTACCTGTATATGATACATTTTGAATTTTCTTTTTTCCCGATTCCCTCTCCTCCTTTCAACCTATCTTTTTCTCTCCCTATTTACAAAGCTTTGCTTCCATTTTATCATTTTAAAAATCATTTATATTTCTTTTTCCCTTCCTTCCTTCCCCCCTTCCCTCACCATGGTTATTTCTTTTTGAACAATTTTTTCCTATTTCCTATTGTATATTTTGGTCTTTATTTAATCTTTCAGTTTCTCACAGCAGGAAGACAATGTGATATTTACACATGAGTCTGATATATTTCACATAAGAGTATGATCTTAAGTTGCATCCATTTACCTAGAAATGCCTCGAATTTATCCTTCTTTATGGCTGAGTAGTAATCCATTATATATATATATATATATATATATCCATTATATATATATATATATATATATATATATATATATATATGTATATATAAACATCCTGTCTTATGTATACATTCCTCAGTTGATGGAAATTTGGGTTGTTTCCAAGGGTTAGCTATTAGAAAGTGTGCTGCTATAAACATGGATGTGCATATATCACTGTGGTATGTTTTCATTTCTTCCAGGAAGATAACAAGAAGGAGAATTACTGGGTCAAATGCGATCTTTAATGCTAGTTTTTAAAAAATGTATATCCATACCGATTTCCACAGTGGTCGCACTAGTATACACTCCCATCAACAATGGAGAAGGGTTCCATTTTGCCCATAGCCCCACCAGCATTTATTATTGGTTGATTTCATAATAATGGTTATTATTTCTAGAGTGAGATGGAAGCTCAACGTTGTTTTAATTTATAACTCTACAATTATCAGTGATGTTGAACATTTTTTCATATTTTTATTTGCTATTTGTTCTTCTTCATATGAGAAATGTGCATTTATCTCAGATTCCCACATTTGGAATGGGTCTTTAATGTTTTGGGGGGTCGGATAATTCAGATTTCTTATATAAAAGAAGCCCTACAATGCTGAAGCTTGTGTGTCTGATTTATTTCACTTAACATTATGGTCTCGTGGTGCATCCATTTTCCCACAGATGACTCATTTACCTTCATGAAACAGTAGTACTGCACTGTGTGTAAATACCATGATTTCTTTTTGTTTAATCTCTTGGTGAACATAGGGGCTATTTCCAGGATTTAGATATTATAAATCACGTTGCTTATTTCTATGGACTGATTAAGTGTTGATATGAACTAAGTGCATATGAAACTGAGCTGATTTTTCACTTATAAAAACATGAACAACTGCTTTGAAGATAACAATATGCAATATGTTAACCAGTGTTAATTTCCTATTATTTTGTTTTGAAATTCAGTATCATGGTTTTAATTCTTTTTTTAAATAAAAAATTATTAAAAGGTCATAAGTAAGAGGGGCATGGTAGAACATGAAGGTAGTCCCAGCACTCTGGAAGAGTGAGGCAAGAGAATCATGAGTTGGAGTCCAGTGCATGCAATTTAGCAATTTAGGTACATCATGTCTAAACAAACCAACAAACAGCCAAATAAATGCGAGAAAAAAGGAAAAGAAAAAAGACAAAGACAGACAGAGAGACAGATACAGAGCCAGACATACTAGAGTTTTAGCTCAATGCAAAAGATTGAGGTTTAATCAAAAGTACTAAGTACAACACCAAGATCTTAGGTAGAATCCAGTACAAGTTACAGTCAACAATGCCACACTGAGTGGCATATTATCTTTTATTCCTTCAGAAGACATGGAAGAAAATAATCAGTTTTACTCAAAACAGCAGAAAAATTACTACCAAAGTGTCATTAACTTCAGAAATACTTCTATTTTTATTTGACAGGAAAGCAAGATGTTTGCTTTCAGAAATGAAGGAGGGTGTTAGTGGAAGTAGGAGCAAAGAGTGAGTGACATAATGGGATTGACAATGAATTAATTAACATGTTTCATACATGCACCGCCCCCAAATCTCCACATTCTGTGTTACTAACATGCACAAAAAAAAACTCTCAATTTTTCATGTCACCACACAAAAAGTAGAATACTATGAAGGAATAGGAAAAGGAAGGGAAGGGAACAAAAATGGAAATAAGTTGCTTTGTGTACATATACCCAGTCCCAAAATGACTCTAAAATGCATGTACTGCTAACATGTATTAATAAAACGATACAAAAAATGCAGACCATTGAAAAACAAAAGGAAAACATTCAAACTCAACTAATTCTGAAAGAAAATGATGGGGAAAACAAGACAGGGAATTCAGTTAGCAAATTTGAACTTTAAAGGGCTCATTTAGGTAACAAGTTTTATAGGGCTATGTGCAGAAGTAATACACATGCATTAGAGGGAAAATGAGTCTTGCAGGTGAAGTGATCGAAAATGAATAATCAAATACTGGCTGGTCAATTCAATTACTGCCTCTATGGTGGAAACGACTCATTTTTTCTCAGTGCAATTTCTCTCTCTCTCTCTCTCTCTCTCTCTCTCTCTCTCTCTCTGTCTTTGTGGCACCAGGCATTGAACTGACAACCTCACGCCTGACAGGCAGGCACTTAAGCCACTGAGCCAAACTCCCAGCCTCTCTCTCTCTCTTTTTGTGAAGAAACATGTGACTACATTTACGACTGACCTATAGAATCCAGAAGTCTTTCCTCTTCAAATTCCCTTTTCCTGAGCAATGGACATAACCTGTATGTCACACAAGCAAGTTAACTCTTACTGGGACAGGATCTGAACATACTTTGAGGGCCACTGTTACTTACAGAGAAGTATTCCAGATGATCCATGGAAAAATTAACCATCAATGGACCAAGACAGTCAGATTTGTGTGTCTGATATCATGACCAGGTATGGCTGCATTCACCACAATCACCTGGTGACTGGATGGAGAAACAGTCCTTGGCTTAAAACAGCTCATGGGAGTTACAATGAAGCCATTCTCACTGTTCCAGTGCGTTCCTTACCTCCAGAATCCACGTACTGAAATGCAACTATGTTGAGGGTATTTATATTTTGTATTAAGGGTTGGGTATTTCCCCCTTATTACAATGGAAAATGATCACTGATCTGCTCCAAATAACACACAAAGTACTCTATCATTCTGAATGTGGTGGATATTATTACTGCATCAGAAAGAAATTATTTACCAGTTTACAGGTCTCAGTAGTGCTTTGCACACTGTGAGTGTTCACTCCATTTCACAGTAGGATTTCCACTAGGATGCAATTCATATGGCCCTAACTGCATGATCAGGTGGGAACCATTATACAGATACAAGGGAAGCATTACTTAAATAGCATCCTAAGCTATATACCTTCTCCAATTATTAAAGCATGCACCAAAAATTGCCAAAATTACAATTCTTGTTTCAGGTTTTGTTTCTGTGAAGCCTGAACAAGTAACTGTGCTTGGAGAATTAAAATCTTATGGGGAACACCACAAAGCTAAATACAAAGCAATATCAAGTTTCAAACTGAGTTACAATGTATCTGGTCACTAAATTACTTGGTCACTTAGCAGAATGGGATGACTGGAATGTTTTCTCTTTGCCCTACCAAGGAACACAAGTCCAAAAAAAATGACTCATCATAGAAGAAAAACCATCTTACTAATGAGTCTCCTCAAGGCTTCCTTTATGCTCCTGTTTCTTAAACTATAGATAAAGGGATTCAGCATTTGAGGGACAACAGAATACATCACTGAAGCTACTGTAGACTTTCTTGGTGAATCCGTAAATGTGGACCCAATGTACACCCCCAAACATGTCCCATAAAATAAGGAAACAACTGATAGATGTGACCCACAGGTGGAAAAGGCTTTATACTTTCCTTCCAATGATGGCATTCTCATAACAGAGGATACAATATGAGCATAAGAGAAAAGAACTCCTGAGAGAGGAATACCACCAAATATACAAGCAGTAACATATATCATGGTGTAGAGAATGTGAGTATCAGAGCAGGCAAGTTTGATAACCTGGGTAAGTTCACAGAAGAAGTGGGGAATTTTCAGGTCTCTGCAGAAGGACAGCTGAGGCAGCATCAGGCTGTGGAGTAGGGCATCCACAATGCTAAGCAAGAGAGAGAACAGAGCCAGCAGACCACAGATGCTAGGGTTCATGATGATCGTGTACCTGAGGGGGTGACAAATGGCCACATAGCGGTCATAGGCCATCACTGCCAGGAGAGAGTTTTCCAAGAATCCAAAAACAATGAAAAAACCAACTTGAGTGAAGCAGCCTTTGTAAGTGATGCTCTGATCCTGTGTTTGTATGTTCACCAACATCTTTGGGATAGTAGTTGTGCTCATACAAATGTCATTGAAGGACAAGTTAGAGAGGAAAAAGTACATGGAGGTGTGGAGGTTGGAGTCAGAGCTGACAGCCAGGATGATGAGCAAATTTCCTAGGATGGTGACCAAGTACATGGCCAGAAAGAGGCTGAAGATGAGAGGTTGTTGCTCTGGATCATCTGTGAGCCCCAGGAGAAGGAATTCTGAAGCAGCAGTTTGGTTTGTAGATTCCATGCTGTTGAAGAATCTGATAAAAATTGGAGCAAAGTATTGAAATATACAGACAGCAGTACATGGAAATATATTAGATGCCCATCTCTATTGACACCTTGATCTTTGAACTTTGTCCTCCAGAGCTGTGAGAACAAATTCTATTGTTAATCCTTGTCCTTCTCTGGGAATTATTTGTGAGTGCCCTACAAATAATTGCACTCCTCAAATCCACTGCTCAGCATTAACGTGAGAATAAAAGTAAATATAAAAATATTTTAAAAGTCTCACCATATTTTAGAAGGTGCTGATTACCCATGAGAAGTAAATCCGTCCTTTTGGGTAGAGTGATTGAATGTGGATACAAATATTTAGGAGGATGTTGAAAAAGAATGAGAGATGGGACAGTCATGGGGGCTTTATTTCTCTCTGTCTTATGCATACCTTCTCCTCCTTTCTTCAGAAAAATGAAATTTTAGTGGAATATCTCTCTGTACTTCCAAAGCATTTGGTACAAGACACTCTGTTATGTGGTTGCTTTCAAGAGATACAACAGTAATATCTCACCTGGATATTTAGGATGAAAGCTGCATCATCAGGAAGTGATGGTAGAATAAAGAGTCAGCAGGCTCTAGGTCAGGAAACATCAACTCTTGCAAGATGCCCAAGAGTTGCTTCATGACAAGTGCAGGACTACTGAAAGAGGTGGTCACACTCTGACTCCTGAAGTCTCTGCAATCCTGGGGGGAACTATATCCAAAGCTCCTCATTAGACCAGATACTTTAGGAGCACTCTAATCCCAAGGGTGCATATTCTCAAAGACCAAATCTGTGGAAGTGAGGATTTTATAATAACCTGACTCCCTGAGGTTATGTTTGCTTTGTATATCTCTATTTAATGGATTTTGAATACAAAATACAAAACATTTTTCTAACATATTTCCATGTCTCCTTTCAATTACAAATGAAGGTATCTGTATGCAAAAAAGGAGATGATTAGTCATCCCTTTCTTATTCTGATTTGATAAATAGCCTCAAGGTGCCCCTCGGGTTGATTCCACTTCAGGGCAGGTGGATGCCATTTGGAGAGAGGAGAAGATAAATTCGGTGAGCCTATCCATCCACAAACTGGCACACAATCTTATCTTCCCAGGTAGCTTATGAACTTTGTTTCCATAAGCCTAGTTGTGACAGGAATGCTTAAAGAAGGAAGCATGACTTTACACTATACTATTGCTTTTTGTTTATTGTAAAAAGGTGAGTTAGAGCACTTCTCTGACTGTTCTGTGATGGAGATACCCTTGGAAATAGATAAAGAACAAATAAACTTGAGGAACTCCACAATGAGCCCTTGGTCAAAGTCTCCAAGGCATTTGTGTCCTGTAATTACCTACGCAATCTTTCCTAGCAGCAGGACATGGCTATGCTTTATTTGAAGCATGCAGGTTAAATGTATTTATCATCTATCAATTACATTTTACCTTTTAGAAAGGGCACATCAGTTTTTTAAACATACAGAAAAGGTTGACAGAAATTTGTTTTTCATTTAACATAAGTAAGGCACAAGTGCAAATCAATGCAAACAGCCATTACAGGCTGTCTCAGCATAATTTCTGAGACAGGTAGTCTAGCTACCTGAAAAATTTAGGTAACATCTTTAGTTTACTAGCAGAGAGATATAATTACATAGGTAAGTAGGGATTTTCTGTGGTCTCGAGTCAAACTCCACTGAGAAGACTTAGGGTGTCCTCCAGAAACAGGAACCCTCAGTTGTTCTCTGCGTCTATTGACCCAGATAATCAGAGGTCAGTCTCCAGAAAAGAATCCAGCTGTCTGATTGGTCAACATTCCATTGATACCACTGGCTACTGGCTTCAATGTGGATTCACCAAACAGATGTTGGGGAAGCCTTTCCTTTGCTTTTGAGAGTGACAGCTGCTGTAGGAGTGATTAATTAGCTGGCAGGGTAATCACTGTTTGTAAAAGTTCTATAAAGGGTAGTTAAAAGCCCGAGGAAGATCATTACCTAGTGCTCTATAAATTTACAATGAAGGTTTTATCGTCCACAACTTGAAAGTTTGGAAAGCCTCCTTAGTCTGAAAGTGTTTTGGTCCTGAAAGCGTGCTGCTTTTGGAAATAGCTCCTTCAGGTTTCACCCAGAAGTCATTTCTTTCCACTGTATCTCAGGTTTTGTTTCCCAAGGGAGACTGTTGTCCAGAAAACTAAGCCAGGACATGGCTTTTAGGTGTGTTCTGCACAGGCAAAATTCAGACGTCTCATCTGACCCAGAGATGGGGTATACGTCCCTCATCTAAGAACTTCCCTGTCTTTGGTGTTGGCAAATGCTCATTTTCCATGGGTTTATCTTAGGAGAATAAATTTGGAAAAGTCCATAATTCTTTCCTTTCTAATTTTACATGCCTCTAAAAAGGAAAGTACATAGTGAGGGAAATGATTAGAAGTAAAGTCAAAGAAAGGAAACAAGCAAAACATGCTTGACATTTCCTCTAGAGTGTAGAAGAGGATCAGAGCCAGTCTGTATCAGTGAAATCTGTCCTCCAAGTCTTTGAGGCTGGCCACCAGCCTAGTGCTTTTTAAATGGTGAAAGGAGTCCAAGTTTTATTATAAGCATGTATATATTTTTAAGCCTGAGCTAGATTCTATTTAAAACCCATTTTGGGGAAGTTTATATTAAGCCTACCAGAGGTGTTCTAACATTATTTTCTCTAACATTATTGTCTAAATAAAATCAAGCAAGGAGTACCAGTAAATTTAGTAACTAGTTTAAATATAACATATGCAAGAACAAAACCTTATAAATGTCCCATGTTTTACTTAGATTTATCATTATTTTAACAAAGCTATATAAGAGACAAAGCAATTATAAGCAATGGGCAAAGACAAGGCACAAATAGTTATAAGCAATGGGCAAAGATAAAAGCAAAATTTGAAGTATAAAAATTTGTTACCTAAGCCAGTCTTAGTCCAGAGTCTATGAAACAAAAGCAAACTCTTATCTCCATCCAATGATCTCAATGGGAGACCTCCAAATGATATAAGGGAATGAAACTCCCAACCTACTGTATGTCCAATATGAGTTTGTGTTCTCTAACATCAAAGAGTGAATTTTAGGAAAAATGGAGGTTAAGAACAGAATATATTTATTGAGAAAAAGAGAGCTCCTGTCTGAGGGAGAGACAGAAGGAGTACCGAGTGAGTTGCCAGTAATACAATTTTTAACAACTAAATCTTAGAAATAACCCAAATGAACATCAACCAAGGAATGGGTAAAAAAGATGTGATTTTTTATACAATAGAGTACTACTCCACCATAAAGAAAGATAAACTTGAGACTTTTGTAAGTAAATGGATGCCACTTGAGATAATACTCACAAGTGAAATAGACTCTTATGTATGAAGATCATATTGTCTCACTAGTGTGAGAAACTGAATGAATAAATAAGATCCAAAATGTACAACAGATTTGTATTTTCCTCATGGCCAAAGAGACTAAACTTTAAAAAATATACTTATTCATCGTTTGCATTTCTTCTTTCGATAAGTGTCTATTTATTTCAATTGCTTATATTAGATTCAATCTTTTGTTTTTGCAGTCTAATTTTTCTGAATTCTTTTTTATCCCACATATTAGTGCTCTGTCAAAAGAAAAGATGGTGATTTTTACCCATTATACAGATTGTGTCTTTCCTCTGTTGACTGTTTTCCTGTTTTGCGGAAGCTGTTTAATTTCATATATTGTAATTTGTAATCACATTTGTTGATTTTTGGTATTATTTCTTGTGTAAGCAAGGTT
>RJWM01044273.1:0-13340 GCA_004363535.1 Dasyprocta punctata | reverse complement strand
CATACCACAGTGATATATGTGCACTCATGTTTATGGCAGCACAGTTTATAATAGCCAGATCTTGGAAACAACCTAAATGCCCACTGACTGAGGAATGGATGGTAGTTTTACAGTGGAGTACTACTCAGGCATAAAGAAGGATAAACTGGACACTTTTACAGGTAAATGGCTGCAACTTCAGACCATACTCATAAGTGAATTAATAAGACACACATGTCAACATTGTACTGTTTCATTAGTGTGACAAGCTGAAAGAAAAAACATACGTATATGTGTATGCCTATGTATAGAAAAAAAGTTAAGACAGTAATACTACTGATTTCTCTGAGTTCACTGAAGAGAAAGATTTGTGCAGTATTGTTTGGACAATTCAGTGCAGATGTCTTGTGCTCTGGGTGAATGATTTGGGAATGATAGTGCACAAGGTATGCATCACTGTTGCCCCCTGAAAGTGAAGTGTTTTGAAATTTTGTAGTTTTTTTTTTCTTCTTCTTCTTTTTCTTTCTTTTTATCCTTGAATAAAATGGATCTGGGGGAAAAAAAACCCATGATCATCTTGACACAACAAATCATTTGACATTTCAAGACACTTGCATAACAACAACACAAGAAAAACTAAGGATAAAAGAAATTACCTTAACATGATAAAAGTCAAGAAATATCCAGCACCAAGAACATAGTAAATAGACATTTTGACTGGGCTCCCTCAAATCAGGAACAAGACAAAATGCTCACTTTTACACTGCTATTCAATACTGTACTAGACGTTCTAGCCAGAGAAATTAAGACAGGAAATACAAATCAAACCCATCAAATTACAAACAAATGATCTCCACTTGCAGGTGATATATGCTCATATTTATCTTCCCAAAACTCCAAAATAAAGATATCCAAGCAAATAAATTCACCAAACATACAGGGTATTCGAAATCAACTATTAAATTACATTGGCAATAAACAATTCGGGGGATGGTGGCATACACCTCTGAACCCAGCTACTTGAGAGACTGAGGCAGAAGGAACCCAGGTTTGAGCCCACGGTGGATAGCTTACAAAGACCCTGTCTCAGTAGCCGGGCGTGGTGGCTCACGCCTTTAATCCCAGCACTCGGGAGGCTGAGGTAGGAGGAGCGTTGTGAGTTCGAGGCTGGCTTGGGCTACAACGCGAGCGCAAGGCCAGCCTGAGCTACATAGTGCGACCCTGCCTCAAAAAACTAGGGCCAGGAGTTTGGCTCAGCAGCTTAAGCGCCTGCCCTTGCAGGTGCGAGGTTGTGAGTTCGATCCCCAGTGCCGCAAAAAAAAAAAAAAACCAAAGACCCTGTCTCAAAGTAAAATAAGGACTAAGGATATAGTTCAGTGGCAGAGTACCCGCCCCAAATGAAGCCCTTGGTTTAGTTTAGAGAAATGTCAATTTTAGTCCTTTTGCCCATTTGTAAATTTGGGTTGTTTATTTCATTGTTGTTCAGTTCCAAGGGCAAAAGGGAGCAGGGACTGATACCCTGAATACATAAAGAACTCCTACAGCTCAGTAACAAAGAAACAAGCAACCCAATTTTACAAATGGGCAAAAGGTACAGAATAGAATTTCTCCAAAGAAGAAATACAAAAGGCATGTGAAAAGATACTCCACATTATCAGTCTCTTGAGATATGCAAATTAAAACCTTAGTGGGATACTACTTCACACATAGGGTGGTTAAAATCAAAATACTAGGATGGATGGATCTACAAAAAATATCAAGCCATGTTATAGATGTGGGAAAATTGGAATATACTTAATACTGCTGGTGGGAATAGAAAAGGTATTGCACCTATAGTCTTGTTTGGCAGTTCCTCAAAATATAAACATAGACCTCCCAAAGGAACATGCAATTCACTGCTAGGTATATACTCAAAATTGGTAACAGGGACTTATTAGGGCTAACGTAATAATATCCCAAATGTGGCTATTTGACATAATGAGTACGCTGAACCAAAAAACTGAGTCAGAACCAAGATCTTGCTGACCTTCAAAAAACCCTTTTTCACGCAAAGTCCCAAGAGCAGGCTTCTCTGATGGTTTTATTTTATTTTAAAGATAGAGAAAAAAAAAGAAACCAAAGTTGGGTGTGGTGGCACAAGACTTTAATCCCAGCACTTGGAAGGCTGAGGCAGGAGGATCGTTGTGAATTCAGACCAGCCTGGGCTACAAAGTGAGTTTAAGGCCAGCCTGAACAGCATAGTGCGACCCTGCCTCAAAAAAAAGCAGGGCCGGGAGTTTGGCTCAGTGGCTTAAGCGCCTGCATGGTAGACACAAGGGTATGAGTTCAATCCCCGGTACCGACAAAAAAAAAAAAAAAAAAAAAATAGGGCTGGGGATTTAGCTCAGTGGCCTAAACGCCTGCCTGGCATGCGCGAGGTTGTGAGTTTGATCCCCAGTATCAAAAAAAAAAAAAAACCAGAAAAATGAAGAAGCAAACAATTAAAAAAACAACAACAAAAGCAAAATGACAACAATAACAAAAAACAATGGCAATATAGGATTTCAAAACAAGATGATAGGAATTTAACAATGGTTGTTACACTGCATATTGTTATCCTCAAAGTAACTGTTCAGGATACCAGATACAGGCATGCAAGATTGATCAAACAATAAAATCTCCCTTTGAGCTATACTGAGTAATGTATTCATCATGCCCAAGACCTAACTCATCCCTTCATCCAGAGGATTCACACCGAATATGCTACCCACCATTAGCGACTTAATAGCTATCTTAGTTACCAGAATAACTGTCACGGTATCTCAGTGTTTGTGAGACATGCAGCAATCAGGCAATACTCTGAAGTTGCAGCCCAAGAAAAAGGAGCAGGTAGCTGTGACTTTTGGCAATAAAAGGGAGAAAGTAAATGAGGAACAAGTTGATACAGTTTTTGAGATAACAAAGTAGGATGCATAGGCAAACTGGATAGGACTAAACAAAGCAGGCAACAGATCTAACCAAGAGCTGACCCTAAAATTCCAAATTCACACCTGCGTAGTAACTAAACTCTCTCTAATCCAGAGTCTAACCCTCCTAAAAAAAGGAAAAAGAAAAAAAAAAAGAGTTAAGATTCCAAAAAGGTGAAATGCTTCCTTTGTGGAGTAGCCAACTTTGCTGTCCTTTACTAAGGTTGTCTCTTTACTGGGGCTGGAGGGCCAATAGGGCAGTCAGCTGTGTTTTTTTCCTATAATAAATCTGCATTTTATTCTCACTTCAGAATTAGTCCATGTCTGAGTTTCTTTTCTTTTCTTTTTTTTTTTTTTTAACTCAGGGCCTTTGTACTGGGTTATATTCTAAGCCCTTTTTATATATTTTTATTTTGAGATAGGGTCTAAGTTGCAAAAAGCTGGGCTAGAATTTCGTTCCTCCTGCCTCAGTCTCCTACAATGCTGAGATCACAGGTATATGATGCCATGCTGGGCTGTGCTTTCCATCTTACATGCAGCTAAAGAGCCACACTAGTCACTGACTGGTGGTACTTTTACTCAGGTAAAGATTCATTTACTTAGTAATAGGACTAAAATGGAAAAAGAGTGATGTTGACAACTGGTTATGCCAAATAGAAGTCACAAAATGCTTCTTTTAAGTAAAAGTGATATAATAAAACTCAAGAAGAGAAAAAGGACCTGTATACTCATGTTGCTAGGTTGTATGAAAAGAACAAATCTGGCATGAAATTATAAAGAAAGAAAATGAAATTAGTGCTAGTTTCCTAGTATTTGTGAAACCCTGAGCTTGATCTCCAGCACTAAGCAAAAGAAAAGAAAAAATAGAAAAGATGTTAAATTGTGAAGTCCAGTGCTATCATTGGTTTCAGGCATCCACTGAGGGTCTTAATACTTATCCCTGAGGAAAGAAAGTGCTTTTATATAAGAAAGTTGTCTAAGTTTTCTTTTTCCCCTCCAAAGTTTCAATAATTTTAATCTATAAAATGAGCTGGCAATAGAAAAATGGGAAGAAAAAAAAAGCATATGCACTTAATAATGTGCAGAAACAAACAAGTCATAAAGTAGGAGAACAAAGAAAAGGCCAACTGGCTGAACCTTTTTTTTTTTTTTTTTTTCCAGCACCGGGGATCAAACTCACAGTCTCACGCCTGCCAGACAGGCGCTTAAGCCACTGAGCCAAACTCCCAGCCCTAGTCCTTTTGAGGCAGGGTCGCACTATGTAGCTCAGGTCGGCCTTGTGCTCACATTGTAGCCCAAGCTGGCCTCCAACTCACAACGCTCATCCTACCTCAGCCTCCGGAGTACTGGGGATCAAAGGCTTGCACCACCACGCCCAGCTGAAACTGGTTGAACCTTAAATAGTATTTTGAGCTACAGAAAGAAACAGGAAGCTGATGAATCGGGCATAGTGACACAAGCCTATAACCTCAGAATTCAGGAGGGTGACACAGGAAGATTGTGAGTTTGAAGCCAGCCTGGGCTATGTAGTGAGATTCTATCTCAAAAAAAGAAAAGAAAAAGCAAGCAAAGAAGGAAGGGGAAAATGAGACGGAGGCATAGACTTGAGGCTACTGGGTGATGGTAAGGGCAAACTCTGAGAAGCTGAGAGAGGAAGAAAAGGTAGACAAAGGTTGTACTACTTTGTTGACAAAGTCTCCCAAGTAACTGTCATTTACCTGTTTGGGCCAGGTGTCAGAATCTTTTTTTTTTTTCTTTCTTTTGGCCCTGGAGATCAAACTCACAACCTCATGCCTACCAGGCAGATGCTTAAGCCACTGAGCCAAACTCCCGGCCCTAGTTTTTTGAGACAGATTCGCACTATGCAGTTCAGGCTGGCCTTGTGCTTACGTTGTAGCCCAAGTCAGCCTTGCACTCACAATGCTCCACCTACCTCAGCCTCCCAAGTGCTGGGATTAAAGGCGTGGGCCACCATGCTGGCTAGAATCTCAATTTTTTATTCCCATGGAAAGGTTTATCCTAAATAGATGGGGACCATGAGACAGAAAGCCTCAGCCTACATGCAGTGTTTACTAATGTAGATGACTGTAAATTTTTTTTCACGAATAGACAGTTTTTGTTTTGTTTTGTTTTGTTTTTCCTGTAGAGGTACACTTTTTCTCTGAATAACCAACTCAAAAGCATGGCACAAAAATATATTTAAGGTGGGATATTTTGATGTTTTTCAATTCTTATTTTTTTGTTAAAATATTTGGCCTTTTATCTTTTGTTCAAGACACAGATCTAGAATAGCAACATAGCCATAAAAGTGAAAAATCTTTTGTTATTTATAATAACCACACCTAAGCTTACCTTAACAAGGTGATTTTTGGAAAGCCCCTAGATTACCTCAGGATGGGGGTTGTCAGGGGATCAACACCAAAGGGTGCTCAGAGGGTTGGTACTCACAACATAACCCCCACATCAGAGGAAGAAAACCAAGCTAAAGTTTGAGTCAATCACCAAAAGCTGATAATTTGATCAATGCTATAATGAAACCTCCATAAAATACAACAGGATTGAGTTTATGGTCCTCGAAGAACAGGAACATATCTACATGTGAAGAGATTGGTATACCCCAATTTCAAGGATACAGAAGCTTGAGTTAGGGACCTTTACAAACTTCAGTATGTATTCCTTTAATCTGAAGAGATTTGTATCCTCTTAGAACATTGTCAGTATCCTTTTGCATCTTTTAGAACATTCTTTTTAATAAACTGGTATCTCTTAATGCACTGATTTAGCAAATTAATCAAACCAAAGAGGGGGTTGTTGCGGGAGGCCAGATTTATAGCTGATGATGGGTCAGAATTCCACAACCTGGAATCTTTGGCATCTGAAGTGGGAGACAGTCTTGGACTGAGCCCTTAACCTGTGGGACCTGACACTATTTCCAGGTAGTGCTGGAACAGAATTGAACTAGAAGACATCCAGGTATCTTTCTGCTGCAGAAATGGCTGCTTGCTTGAGGTACCGGGACACATCTGGTCTAAGAAGTGTGTTGTGACAGTATGGCAGGACTTTTGTTTTTCTACTCAGCAAATTCTGTATCTTGTATTATTGTTTTGTACTCAGACATCAAGTGTATATTTTAACACTTACAAAATATACTGCTCCAAAGCTTCCATGGCCAATTTCTCTGAGATCTGTGAAGAGCTTCTCTGGATCTTCTTTGAAGAAAAGCTCTGCAATTTCAGGGTCCTTTAGACTGCCAGCTCTGTTAGTTGATGGCATCCTGCTGGACAGTCAGCTGTCTGATTCTAATTTTAAACTGCTATCCCGATCCTTGGTTCATCTGTATGAATGAAGCCACGTTGGCATAAACTACTGTAAAGAAATAAGAAAAGCAGGAAAATTAAAAGCTGCTCAGAATAATTTATGTAAGCTCATTTTCTGACAGCATCCACAAAAGTAACTAAATTTCACTGAAAAGGTAATGTGATCTACTGCTGCAGTAGTTCCTAAACTTGGTTCATTATCACAATTACTTGTGGCACTTTTAAAAAAGAAATTTCTAAGCCGGGCGTGGTGGCGCATGCCTTTAATCCTAGCACTTGGGAGGCTGAGGTAGGCGGAGCATTGTGAGTTCGAGGCTGGTTTGGGCTACAACGTGAGCACAAGGGTGGACTGAGCTACACAGTGCGACCCTGCCTCAAAAAACTAGGGCTGGGAGTTTGGCTCAGGAGCTTAAGCACCTGTCTGGCAGGCATGAGGCTGTGAGTTTGATTCCCTGGTGCCACAGAAAAAAAAAAAAAAAGAAAAAGAAATTTCTAAGTCAAGCACAGTGGAGCACACCTCTAATACCAGCCCTCTGGAAGGCTGACACAGGAGGATCACAAGTTTGTGCCCAGACTGGGCACAAAGACCCTATTTCACAGTAAAAAAAATACCTAAAAAGCCTAGAAACATAGCTCAGTATAAAAGCCTGGGTTCAATTTCCATTACTCCATTACTGTGCGGGAGGTGGGGGGAACAGGGGTAAGGAGGTGTCTACAACATAGCACTTTAAAATTTTAGATACCTCTTTAATATCTTGAGACGCTTTCAATGTCATAATGTATTTAAAGATTTATCTAATTTTGACACAGCAAAAGAAACGATATAAGAACAATTAAAAACATATACTACAATGACAAGCTCAATGCATAGTGTGTTTTTAACAACAGGCAGACAACACTTATTAATTATCTCCATATATAAGGAAATTCACAAAAATGTAATTTAGTAAACTTTCTTCTCCTTTCAGATACTTATGATACTGTATTAATCAAACCTGACAGATATTTCAAAGAAAAGCATACCAGAAGGAAGTATAAATTTACCATAGACAACTGTTCTCCCATAAACCTGATTTACACTAAAATTTGGCCTTTATCAACTCTGACTCCTTAGATAAACAGGCATACAGATAACCAGTAAATTCCTTGGTACTTCTGCTAGCAATTCCTTTGTCAGATGATCTAAATATTACACTGAATACTACCTGAGAGGCATTAGGGCCTGGTCTAGAATGATGAGGCCTAGCTATGAATTCCAGAAACACTATTTACAAACTGTGAATTTGAGAAGTCACATTTTCCTAATCTGTAAAGTAAAAATAATAACCTACTTCGTAGATTAGTTGTCAGGGTTAAAAGAGTTAATAAATGTAAGCACAGACCAGTATTCTGGCATAGTTAGCACTACAAAAAAGTTAGCTATTTTCTTCTATCTGTTTAATTTTAGCAACTAAAACAATACAATTTACTTTATTAGAATTCTAAAGAAAACAAGGTTCATCTAATTGTTCTTATGCCCTTTATATGACTTTTAAACAGGTCTCACTTTTAGTGAAATAACAAAACCAATTTTCTCTTTTTTTTGTCTCCTTCCCTCCTTTTTTTTATGTACTGGGGATCCAATTTACCACCTCGTGTTTGCCAGGTAGGCACTTGTGCCGCTGAGCTAAACGCTATTTCCTCCCTCTTTTCCTCTTTACCTTTCTTTCTTTTCTTCCTTCTAGTATTGAGAACTGAACTCAGGACCTTCACCCTGAGGTACATTCCAACTTTTTAATTTTTTATTTTGACACAAGATCTCACTAAGTTACTAAATTGACCAGGCTGGATTCAAACTTGTAATCCTCCGCCTCAGACTCCCAGAGTAGAGGGATTACATGTACACACCACACCTCCAATTTCAATTTCTGCTACAAAACTTCATAACTGTATAAAACAGATCTATGTCTTTTGTACCTCTCCAAAGTAAAACTACACTGCATGCCAGGCGTGGTGGCGCACGCCTTTAATCCCAGCACTCGGGAGGCTGAGGTAGGCGGAGCGTTGTGAGTTCGAGGCCGGCTTGGGCTACAGCACGAGCGTAAGGCCGACCTGAGCTACATAGTGCGACCCTGCCTCAAAAAAACCAGGGCCGGGAGTTTGGCTCAGTGCCTTAAGCGCCTGCCCTGGCAGGCGCAAGGTTGTGAGTTCAATCACCGGTGCCGCAAAAAAAAAAAAAAAAAAAAAAAAAAAAAAAACACCAACCTACACTGCAATAAACAGGTGTTAACTACAAGCCCAGCATGGCAGTCATCCCTGTAATTCCAACTGTTTGGGAGACTGTGGCAGGAGGATTGAGTTGGAAGCCAGCCTGAACAACTAAGCAAGACCCTGTCACAAAATAAAAAGAGCTGGGGATGTAATTCAGTAATAGAACATCTACCTGCCTGGCATGTGTGGCACGTATGAGGTCCTGGGTTCAATCCATAGCACCACCACCACGACCCAAAAAAAAAAACCAACAAAAAAAGGCAGTATAAATTAAGTTGTATTCTATTTCTAATATACACACAAGGCTGCCCCATATACTTCAATCAATTTCCCTGCTCTGAAAATTTCCTGGAACAGAGAGCATCAATTGTCATTTCCATTTCTCCTAAGATACTATGAACATAGAAAACTCACTTAACTTCTTATCCCTAAAATGAAAAGGCTGAACTAAATTCCATATGAAATGTTAGTATTTAAGGGGCTAATGAAATATAATTCAGTAGTAGTACAGTAGCTTAGCACACACATATTTGATCCCCAATACTGGGAAAAAAATTTTCAGTGTTAATATTGAATCAATCTGTAAAAAAAAAAAAAAAAAGGTTTTTTGTATTGGGGATCGAACTCACGGCCTCGTGCTTGCCAGACAAGCACTTATGCCACTGAGCTAAATCCTCAGCCCCCAGAATCTCTTGTTAAAAACTCATTTAAGGTTTCTGAGTGATCAAGTTTTAGTAGCATCATAAGAATAACTTTACATTAAAAATGTTTTACTAAAGGCTGGGCGACGCACGCCTTTAATCCAAGCACTTCGGAGGCTGAGGTAGGAGGAGTGTTGTGAATTTGAGGCCGGCTTGGGCTACAACGTGAGCACAAGGCTGGCCTGAGCTACATAGTGCGATCCTGTCTTAAAAAAACTAGGACTGGGAGTTTAGCTCAGGGGCTTAAGCGCCTGCCCTGGCAGGTGCGAGGTTGTGAGTTCAATCCTCGGTGCCGCAAAAAAAAAAAAAAAAAAAAAGTTTTACTAGTTTCAGATTTGCAACTTGTGTCTTATCTGCCTAACAAATTCTTACTCAAATTTTGAGTTTTAGATCAAATGTCAAAGTGTTTACAAAATTTTAGTACTATTATAAAGAGCTGAACACTTTTTCTGTACTTCAAAACATCCTACAGTATTTACAATACTTCACTCTTCTACCTGCCTGCAGATGTAATGCCTCCTTCATTTTTTGTATAACATCTCCATCTCCTACCATCTACACTGTAAAGTGAGCATTAAATATTTGTTAAACTAAGGAATACACTTAAATCTTTCTTGTCTAACAACCCTAAAAATGGTATCATTTCAGTAGTTACTAAACAAATACTACTCTACATGTAAGATTATGATTCATAAAAATATTAAAATTGATAGTAAATTCTTAAGCATAGCACTTTCCAGAAATCAGTGAGACAAAAATATCCCATGGAACACTTGTTCTACCAATTACCAAAGGACAAAACAACTGCCACCAAAAAGAGCAGAATCTTAAAGAATTCTAAAACAAGAAGGACTAGTAAATCTATAAAAGTCAGCATAGCTCAGTGTTACAATGCTTGCCCATGCCCATTATTTGATTGCCAGCACACACACACACACAAAAAAAAAAAAAAAGCAAGAGAAGGAAAGGAAGCAAGGCAGGGAGGAAGGAAGGAAGGAAAGAAAAAGGGAAGAAAGAAAGAATGCCCTAGGAAAACTCTAATGACCATGTGGAAAAAATATTAATTTACAGGTGCATCAGATATACAAATATGATAAACAAAAAATACAACCACATGAGTACTAGAAGAAAATATGAGAATACATTCCACTGTTACTAGAGAATGAGGAAACTTTCCCTTGATCCAAATCCAAAATAGTAAGAAAAAAGTTTGTTTGTTTGTTTAAAAAAAACAGAGTCTCAGGGCCACACATAAAGCTCAGTGACAAGCAGGAGGTCCTGAGTTTGATTCCCAATATCAAAAAATATAAAATATAGGCCAGGCATGGTGGTGCATGCCTGTAATCCCAGCCCTCGGAAGACTGAGGCAGGAGGATCTTTGCAAGTTTGACAACAGCCTGGGCTACAAAGTGAGCTCAAGGCCAGCCTAAACTGCATAGCAAGACCCTGTCTCAAAGACAAAAAATACATACATACATACACACACATATGTTGCACAAGCTGGCCTCAAACTCACAATCCTCTTCCCTCAGCCTACCAAGTAGCTCAGATTATAGGCCTGTACTGCCTGACTGAAAAAGACTTTTATTTATACACAAACATACATAATACATACCTGGCTAAAAAAAGACTTTTACTTATACACACATATACATACACCTACATACATGTATGTATACACACCTCAATATATCTGACAATATAAAAAAGAAAATTTAGGTCAACAGTGTCTTATTGGTAGTGCATCTGCCTAGCATGCATGAGGTCCAAGGTTTGCACCTCAGTACCACAAGAAAAAACTTGGGAGGACATTTTTAGCTAGGGGCCACACAGAAATCAGGCATCAGGACATATTTGGTCCTTGGGACAATTTGGCAACCCCTGACCTATATACAATAAAGATTTAATGAAATTATTAAAAGGATTTTGCTTTTTCTTTTAGTTCTAACAGTATGCGAAGCATATAAAGCAGGTGGGCATTTTAATGTGATTTTTAAAAAATCGTCAATTAAAACAGAATGTTTCAAATATAGTATCATTTTGTCCTATAATTTCAATTTGAATGCATTAAGAAACATCATCGACTCTGCACAGAGGTATCTAAAACCATTCAGTGTTCAACAATAACATTTATTTCTAAGCAAAATAATTTGATCTCACCCCTAAGTTTATAACATTAACCTGCTGTGTGGTAGGTTGTAGGGAAACTCAAGATAGCTTTTGTAAGTGCCAAAAATTCATGACAGGAAAATGGTTAAGTCCAAAAATGAGTTAAACTAATCATTTATACATAAGACAGACTCTGTTACATAAAATATCTACCAAAAAACTGAATAACAAAAGGCTTTATATCTTACATGAGAAGCTTTATAAATTAATCCAACAAAGCCTTTTTTCTTTTTGATGCCTATTTCACACATCTTAGACAACTCAACTTCAGGTGATACTGAATTAGTCTTTGTTCAACTTAGAAAATACTCTCACTTTTACTTGATATTTGCAGATTATTCTCAGAGGCTAACTTTTCAGGCCTTTCTAAATTGGCACAGACTCCGCCTTTAATCCCAGCACTCAGGAGACTGAGTGTAGGAGGAGCATTGTGAGTTCGAGGCTCGCATGGGCTACAACATGAGCACAAGGCTGGCCTGAGCTACATAGTGTGACCCTGCCTCAAAAAGCTAGGGCCTAGAGTTTGGCTCAGTGGCTTAAGCGCCTGTCTGGCAGGTACCAGGTTGTGAGTTCGATCCCCAGTGCCATGAAAAAAAATAAATAAATAAATTGGCACAGACTCTTCAAATAAATAAGCAGGCAGTGTGACTTCTGTTGACTTCTCAAGAAAGAACCAAGGAAAAATCACTCAAAATCATTTTTTTAAATTGACTACTGAGACTGCAGCAAATTGTTAAGATTTTACACCATGACCAAGTGGGATTCATCCCAGGGATACAGGGATGGTTCAACACATGTAATCTATAAATGTAATACACCACATTAACAGAACCAAGGACAAAAATCATATGATCACCTCAATAGATACAGAAAAAGCTTTTGACAAAATCCAGCACCCATGCATGACAAAAACCCTACAGATAATTCGAATAGATGGTCTTTATCTCAATCTGATAAAAGCCATCTATGACAAACCAACGGCCAACATCATACTAAATGGACAAAAACTGAAAGCTTTCACTCTAAAATCAGGAACAAAACAAGGAGGTCCACTGTCTCCACTCCTATTCAACACAGTCCGGGAAACTTTAGCTGGAGCAATTAGACAAGACAAAGAAATAAAAGAAATAAAGATAGAAAAGGAAGAAGTTACACTATCATTATCTGCCGATGACATGATACTCTACTTAGGACACCCCCAAAACTCCACCAAAAGACCTCTAGATTTAATAAGGAAATTCAGTAATGTAGCTGGTTACAAAGTCAACACTCAAATATCAATAGCCTTCCTGTACACAAACAACAAACTCACTGAGAGAGAAATCAGGGAAACAATACCTTTTACAATAGCATCCAAAAAAATAAAATACCTAGGAAGCAATCTAACAAAGGATGTAAAAGACCTCTACATTGAAAACTACAGTACTCCGAAAAAGGAGATTGAATAGGATGTTAGAAAATGGAGAGAGAGCCGGGCGTGGTGGCGCACGCCTTTAACCCCAGCACTCGGGAGGCTGAGGTAGGAGGAGCGTTGTGAGTTCCAGGCCGGCTTGGGCTACAACGCGGCGCAAGGCCGACCTGAGCTACATAGTGCGACCCTGCCTCAAAAAACCAGGGCCGGGAGTTTGGCTCAGTGGCTTAAGCGCTTGCCCTGGCAGGCGCAAGGCTGTGAGTTCAATCCCCGGTGCCGCAAAAAAAAAAAAAAAAAAAAAAAAAAAAAAAAAAAAAAAAAGAAAATGGAGAGAGATCTCATGCTCTTAGGTAGGAAGAAACAATATAGTGAAAATGGCCATACTTCCAAAACTGTTATACAGATTCAATGCAATCTCAATCAAAATTCCAATAGCATATCTCGCAGAATTACAGAAAACAATCCTAAAATTCATCTGGAACCAGAAGAGACCTAGAATAGCAAACATAATCCTGGGCAATAAGACAAGACAGGGGACATCACAATTCCTGACTCAAAATTATACTAT
>RJWM01044272.1:0-13352 GCA_004363535.1 Dasyprocta punctata | reverse complement strand
TCTGGGCACATGCAGGAGACAGGTGGAGGCAGAGAGGGACGTAAAGAGGAGCTGGTCAGCTTCGTTTGTAGGGGGGCAACTGTGAGGCTGTATCACCAAATCTAGGATGCGCATGGGGAGAGAGGAGATTGTGAAAAAGCAGCAGATGGTGGCCTGGAAGCCTTGGAGAGTGGAGGGACTGCTGAGAGATAAAAGGAGAGCCGGAGCATCAAAGAGGAAATCGCGGTGGTCTCCCCAAGGAAACATGGGATAATGGCTCTTTCTCTACTTTTTATTTGATGTATTTTAAATTTTAAATTTTGGCATGTCCTTTGATATGATGTACGCAGTCTCTCAGTGGAGCCGTGTTTACAATTTACAATTAAGTAAGCGTGCGCTTTGAGGGCATGTCCCTCCCTGAGTGGCAGGAGTGAAGGTGCCTTTGTTATGCCCAGATGTGGAGGACGGGCTGGAAGTGCCAGCCCAGTTTTCAGGGCAGGGTAAAATCATGACTCTGTATAGTTATAAATATGAATAAATGCTAAAGCTTTTAAAAACTCATTCACAGAGGGAAGCAGGCAGATGTTAAAACCGGTTCAAAAGTGATTTCAAAGAACATAATTATCTCTTGAGTTGTGAAATAGCTCCAAGACCATGCTTGTGGCTGGAATTGGAAAGCTGAGAAGGGTGTGCTGAGGTCTAAGTCCAGAATCCAAGGAAATGCAGGTCGTGGTGCTGCACAACACTGCAAGTTACAGCAGGGCCTTGGAGACAGAACCACAGTGCCAACAGGGCCAAGAACAGCAGAGGGGAATCAAGTCATGTTTGGGGGAGGAGCCTTGTGTTTCAGTGCAGAGTGGTCCATGATGACAGGCAAAGATGAACAAATAAACAAAAAGCTTCTTATTGGAAAGAGGATACAAAATCACTGGTTTTCATTGTGTTCTTCTGTCTTAATTTTGCCTAAGTTTTGCAAATACAGTAGTTCTCCTCTATTCACAAAGGATATGTTTTGAGAGCCACAAGGGATGTCTTAAACAGTGAAAAATACTGAGCCTTATGTATTAGTGGTCCCACCATTTTGGTCTCAGGAACTGGTTTTGTGGGAGACAAATCTTCCAGCAACCTAGATCCCTGAGTGCACAGTTCACATGGGAATCAGAAGCTACTGCTGATCTGACAGGATGTGGAGTTCAGGCTGTGATGTGAGCCATGAGGAGCAGCTTTGAATACAGATGGAGCTTTGCTTGCTCACCTGCTTCTCACCTCCTGCTGTGTGGACCTGTTCCTATCAGGCCATGAACTGATACCCATCCTAGTTCAGAGGTTGGGGATCCCTGCTCTATGTACTGTGGTGTTTTTTTTTTCCTATCAGTCTTGTGGTGTTGTCACATAACACAAGCTAATCTGTCCTTCTATGTTCTGTGCTCCAATACCTCTTTTAAATTACTACTCCTGTGCTTTGGGGCATTATTAAGTGTAATAAGGTTACCTGAACACAGGCACTACCATTTTGTAATTGTTGATATGACAACAAGGACAGCTGTGAAGTGTCTAATGGGCAGGTAGTGAATGCATCTTGGATCTGCTGGACAGAGAAATGATTCACATCTCAGGCAGGATGGAGCAGGATGGCTTGATATTTCACCATGAGACTCACAATAGCCTGCAATTTAAAATGTATGGATTATTTATTTCTGGAATTTTCTGGTGTCTTAGTTACTTTTTCTTTTTGCTGACTCAAAATGCCCACTACCCAAAGTTAAAGAAGGAAAGTTTTATTTAGCTCACAGTTTGTAGAGATTTCAGTTCATAGTTAACTAGCTCCAATGCAGGTTGGCATGGCAGAAGGGCATTGCTGAGGAGAAACAGTTCATGGTGGGCAGGAGACAGAAGGCAGCAAGCTACAAGGGATGACCTGTTTTCTGTCCCTTGTGTCTTTTCAGGCTACACACCTCTAGGGCTGGTAGCACTCACACCCAGGGTTGGGCACCCTTCATCCTACCCAGAACTATGCAAAACCAATTAGTGGACTAATTTAGCAATCACACACCCTTGATTCCCTGATCACACACTTTAGATCCGGCCACCTCTGAAAAGCCCCATCTATGAGTGCATGAGGCTTTGAGGGGGATATCTAGGTACAAGTTATAACCTGTAGTTAATACCTTCAGGCTCTGATAAGTGAAATCATGGAAAATGAAGCCATGAATAAGGGACAGCTGCTGTATTTTTCATTAAAAAAACCAGTGCTCATTTTTATTGAGCCCTTTCATTGCCCCCAAGCTAAGGTGCATAGAGATAAGGCTTAGTGTGTTGCCTGGGGTCCAGGGAGATGGTGGGGAGCTGATAGAGAGAGTTTGACTCCAGGCCTATCTCTTATCGACTCTGACTTACGAAAGCATGTAAAAGAAGAAGAACTTTTCATTTCTTAAAGAAGCAATCTTTAGAGCTTTCTCAGTGTGCACTGTGGAGGCAGTAACCATTAGCTTTTATTTTAATAGACACCAGTGGACAAAGAATTCACCAGGGCCATGTGTACTGACTCAGAGCAGAGCCCCAGCCTGGATCAGGAGGACAGCTGGAGGGACAGCACCTCCCCAGATGCAGGAGAAGGCCTGGCTCTCAGAGAGGCACAAGGGAGTCCAGTCAGGGACAGACCCTGGGCCAGGTCCTTGGCACTTCCCCTGGAGTCCCATCCTCACTTATGCCAACATCACCAAGAGACAGAGGTGCCCCCACTGGCCACCCCTTTGGAACAGGACATGAGGCAGAACTGCTATTCTCTGTGTGACATCAGGCGACTTGGCAGGTAAGACTTGTGACTTTGCAGATGATATATAAATTGTTTGTATTGCATTGCTAGATGATTATCACCAAGTAGTCAATGACTATGCCCAGATGTGTCCTGTGCCCAGCACTGTTCTGGGCTCTTGGAGGAGAGGCAGAAACAGAGGAGCATAGGCCCGGAATTGCTATGTCCATAATTTGTGGGCTTTTGGGGAAGCGAACCCCGCCCAGGCCACGACTGTCCCCAGGATGGTTTGCAGGCTGCTGACGGCAGATCTTGAGTTCTCTCCCAGCACGCCAACCCTGGTCCTGCACTGTCACAGCAGTTCTAGTCCACATCCTCACTTTTGGTGCTAATAAAGCATTAAAAATACATTTACATCTTCAAACCCAGACCGAAACCTTCATTTTAATAACCATTTTTTCACTTAGTCTATATTTTGGTCCTATTCACTTGTAAGTGTATCTAGTTTCCAGTCCTGCTGTCTGAAAAGTATACACCTCAGTTCAGTCTGGCCAATGTCTATTAAACATACCCAAAGTATTTGGAAACCTGTTAGGAACAGAGAGAGGGCTACAAATGCAGGCTCAGTTGCTGCTTTTGAGCATTTGCTAGCTTGATGCATGGGCTCAACACAGGCCAGCGTCACCTGTATTTGTCACGAAACAAACGTGCTGAGATTCAATTGCTCCTATTTGGTGAGCAGATTCATAGGGACTGGAAATACAGTTAGTGCTCCGGACCCTTGGGTTCTGCATTTGTGGATTCAAGCAAACACAGATTGAATACATTAGCAGAAAAACTGCATCTGGATTTAACATGTACAGATTTTTTTGTTTTTTTTTTTGGTACCAGGGTTCGAACTCACAACCTTGCACCTGCCAGGCAGGTGCTTAGGCCACTGAGCTAAATTCCCAGCCCTATTTTTTGAGACAGGGTCTCACTATGCAGTTCAGGCCAGCCTTGAACTCACTTTGTAGCCCAGGCTGGTCTTGAACTCGCAAGGATCCTCCTGCCTCACCCTCCTGAGTGCTGGGATTAAAGGCGTGCACCACCATGCCTGGCTCATGTACAGATTTTTTTATCATCACCCCTAAATAACACAATATAGCAACTGTTTGGAATTATAAATAATCAAGGATGGTTTAAAGCATATGGTGGGCCATGTGTAGGTTATACACAAACAAGTCCTACATTCTGTGTAAGGGACTCCAGCATCTGGGGACTTGGGTAACTGAGGGGATCCCGGAGCTGCCCCACCCTGTGAACACGGAGGGCTCCCATATGCAGCAGTGGTGGGTGTTAGATGACAGGGCCTGGGAGGAGAATTGTGACAAACAGGAGCCAGGCACACACTTCCAAAAGCATCCAACTTCTAGAAGACCATTGCGCCAGCCAAACAAACCAATAGTTTGTGCAGTAGGACAGGGTGGGCAAGCACATCCACCAGCGATTCTCATTTTCATCATCTGATAGTGAGTAGAAACATAGACATATTTATTGCTGCTCTTGAGATTACACTCTAGGTAGTGCTTGATACACTTGATGAAATAATAAAGTGAATAACCTTTAGGGCTATATCTAAGGACAGCCATTAGCATGCTCCTGCAGGATATATACAACGGAACATTTGTTTGTGTTTTTAAAGATTTTACTACCAGAGAGTTTGGGAGCATGAGCAGGGACCCTGACTGCTGGATTACAAAGTGGTTTTGGTTTCTACACTTACTGTGTGCCTATATTCCATTCTATTCAGTAGTTGCTTAAAATAGGTATTATTATTATTATTAATATTGTTATTTAGTAACTATCAGCATATGCAAGCAGTGCTTCCTTCCTGGTGTCATGGAGCGTCAGGCTGTCCAGTGTCAAATGGTCGAACCTAACCTCCTTCTCCTTGCTGGAATCTGCACCATAACATTCTGCTCTTACAAAGTCTTGGCTTTTGCTTGAATATCTCCAGGGATGCAGAGCTCGGTCCCTCTTGAGGTGACTCACGTTATTGCTGTGCAGTTGTTGATCAGAGAATGCTTCCTTATATTGAGGTGAAATCCACCTCCTTATGTCATCTACTTATTTTTTGTCTTTTTTTTTTGCAAAAATAATCACACTGGCCAGGCGTGGTGGCGCACGCCTTTAATCCCAGCTCTCAGGAGGCTGAGGTAGGTGGTGCGTTGTGAGTTCGAGGCCGGCTTGGGCCACAATGTGAGCACAAGGCCGGCCTGAGCTACATAGTGCGACCCTGCCTCAAAAAAAAAAAAAAAACCAGGGCCGGGAGTTTGGCTCAGCAGCTTAAGCGCCTGTCTGGCAGGCGCGAGGCTGTGAGTTCGATCCCCGGTGCCGCAAAAAAAAAAAAAAAAATCACACTGTTCAGTTTTTCTGAATCAATTAAATTTGGCTTTGTGTTTTTAACTTGCCAGGGTATACCAGATGTCCAAAATCTGTCACTCTTGGAAGGGTCACCCTTTGGAGGGTCACACAACAGAGTCATGGAAGTTGTCCAGAGCATTCTAGTGGAGCCTCTGATCTTCAGCTGCGTGATCCATGCAGCCGCGGGCAGCAGCTGTACTGTGCACCTTTTGGCTTTATTTTTCTCTCTTTCCCACTCAGCAATCTTTCTGCATCCCTGAAAGAAGGAATCAAACTCTGAGAGCTCCTCCAACAGAATGTTAGCCTGTGCTCCACATGCAAGGAGCTAGCGGGCGCCCCCACAGGGAGGAAAGCATGGCACTTGGCCAGCAGTTGCCCAAGGCAGTCCCCACTCCCGTGTAGGTTCGGAATTAGGATCACAGAGATGGATGATGGCTCTTTGCAGACCCCCTTAGATGCGTCCACTGTTCCAAGCTGGCTTTCTAAGGCCAACAGCCTCTTTGTTTCTAACATCTGAGTCAAATCGCTTTATGTAGTTTAGAATAAAAAGAGCATGAACTTCTGGATCACAGAGCTCGTTTTCACCTTTGCAATGTAGTGGTGTGACTGGAAGGCTGGTGTCCCTTCCTAGTTCTAAATAAGGACCATGGCTCCTCCACAAGTCACTGTGCAGGTCAAAAGAAAAACACATCACAGCACCTGGCACACAGTATGACTCAATACGGATCTGTATCTGTTCCCTCTTCTGGGCTATTTCTAGCTAAAGGACAGGTCCCATCAATTGAAATTCTCATACAACTGCCAGATCGTACTATCTGCCAGGTGGCTACTTCCTAACACCAGATGGCTGCCAGCACCCCAGGAAACCCAGAGTATGTTTGGAGAAGATTGCGTTTCACTTGTTATTTCTCATTGTCTCCTACATTCTATTCCCAGAGATTTTTAAAAAATCACATAGCAGTAGATTCTTACAAAGCTTGGCATTACAAAGAAGTACTGTGTAGTATATGTCATGAAGGAAAGTTGGGATTGCGTGCCTGCTATGGGGAAGGTTTGACTGGGATGCATCTTATGCAAGGTTAGTTCCTAAAATTTGGGTAGGAAGTGAAAATCACAGTAAGTCACATTTTCTTGAACATCACTTTGGATGGTGTGATGCTATATGCTTCTCAGGTATGGGAGCAAATTATTTTTTTTATTGGTTGAGCCCTAGATAAAACCTAAAGGCTTATATTTATGGGCCATGCTGTATGTAAAATGTATATCCAGGAGCTGAGACTGCCTGAGGAGGTGGAGGGTTCCCTGTCCCTACCTGTCGAGGGCTTAACTCCAGTGGGTGGAAAGTTGGTCATTGCAGAATACCTAAGGTTATTTCTCCCTCTCTCTCACACTCATATATAGTTGAATTTATATAAGTAAAATGCATATAAATTTACCAAGTATCATTTTGTAAAAGTAGTAATGTAAGTCTTTGTGGCCACTTAAGAATGCAAAGTAATGCAAGAGTCCTTGAAATGGACCTAAAGTGACCAGACCCCTTCTCAGAAGGGCACTATGCCTGGAAAAGCAAAGGATGGTTTGGAGACTAAAGGTCTAACTGGACTATAGCTGCCAGGCCAGCTGTGATGAGAGTAGCTGGTGAGGATGGAGCTGGCTGGGTGGAGAGGGCCTAACACAGCGGGGCCCATGGCAGGCCAGAGTCTGAGTGCTGCCTTCATGGGGTTCTCTCACACACCTCCAGAGTCCCAGAAGAACTCACTTCCCCCACCACACACACCGCTCTGTCTCTAGCTTGGCTTATCATTGGTGCCTCCGCGCTGCAGTGCCCTGCTCTTCTCTACCTTGAGGTCTGGGTGCCGCTGCAGACTGGCTCACCAAATGCTAAGTGCAGGTCGTAGGGGCAGAGGCCCAGAGCTTCCAGCTGCACCCCTGGGGCCAATGGAGACAGCAGGGTGGGGCCGGATGCTAGAGAGGCAGAGAAGGTGGAGCCTTCCAGAAAGACACAAAACTTAACTTTGTTGTGCATTTAAGTGTGAGGAAATAGACGATTATGATACCTGAACATTTCAAGTCTGAAATGCTATCTGCTAATTTGATTTGTCTTCCTGAGAGGTGGAGCTGACTCGGTGGTCCAGATGTTTGACAGACAGCTGTCCAGAGAACTTGGGCACGGGGTCTCTTCTCTGGAATTGTCCCTAAGGGAGCTGAGTCTTCAGAATGATCTCACACTTCAGAGCTGAACTGAGGTTCCTCTCGCTGAGATAGCTGAAGAGCGGCAGGATTTGGTGGCGCCCTGCTGACATGTGGGAGAAGGGGCTGGGCAGGGAGCCCATGTGGGGCCCCTGGGCAGAGCAGAGGCTCTGAGAGCCCTGACTCCTTCAGGCTTGGGTAGGAATCAAGCTGCACTTGTCCTGGAGGCCGTGAGTGGCCTTGAGCCCGGGTGCAGGATCTGCCTTGTTACCTGGCACATCCACATACCACACACCTGGCCTTGCTCTGAAGAACGCCATCATCCTTAAAATCCATCAGATCCTCACACCTTGCCCTTTCCATGAAATGGGCTCAGCCTTGGGATGCACGCAGCGCCTCTAGTGCCCCTTCTTTCCTCGTCGACATTTTCCCATGCCCAGGGTCAAGTTCAAGGTCAGATCTCCATGGGCAGCCTGGCAGCATGTGCGGAAGGGCAGCAGGAAGGGCTGTCATTCTCCTGGATTTGCGGGGCAGGAGAGGCATGGTTTCACCCTCAGGGCCACCAAGTCCCCCGGGTGGGCCGCCTGCTTGCTTCTTGTCCCCGAGGCTGGTGGCCTCCAGGGCTCTGTCCAGGCAGCACCAGCAGCTGCAGCCTCACCGGAAAGCTAGAGCACTCATTAGAAGGGTGGAGGGAGTGAAGAGGTGAGGGTGACTCGGGGGACAGCCGGGTGGCACAGTGGCCAGTGGGCAGCCGCGCCGTGTGCCCTCGGAGTGGGGCACAGGAGGCTGGACCTTCCTGGGCAGCAGATCTGGTTTCCTGTTTTTTGACCAAACTTCCTGAATATTTCTCTTCTGTGTTTGTAAGGAAGCACAGTTTCTATATAATTTGGGCCAGTACCTTACATTTTTAAGTCAATTTTCCCTCCAAGAACTTGGCAATTTTTAAATACTTTTTTCCTGAAAGCAAATGTTTGTCTTTATTTAGTCCGTGTAGAACCTTTTTTACACATGCGAACGTGCATATATTTACATGAAATGCACTTTTACACATCCCCTATACCGCTCATGAGCCGAAATCGTGTCCATTTTACAACAAAACTCAGACTGGGACAGGTGGTGTGCGGTGTTTGGGTGGGGGCTCATACCTATTGAGGGGCATCAAAGCCAATTTTAAAAGGAAAGGGCACTTTGAGAAGAGGAAGGAGAGGTGGTGGGGTGCGGCGGGTATAACAAAACCAAGCCATTGATTTGGGGTTGGGGAAGGAGACTGAGAAGCAGGGATCCAGGAATCTGGCCAAAACTAACCTCTGTGCTTTTCTCTTAGATTCTCCCTCTCATCCTCTCTCACCAGACTCACGACAGATATTTTCTGAGCGCCTCTCTGCAGATCTGCTGCGCTCGCTGTCCAGAGCACGCTGCCCCGGGTGGGGTGCTGGGGGCAGCCCCAGAAGGCTCATTTTGTCACCTTTGGGTCTGCGGCTGCATCCCTAGATGAGAAGCCACCCTGTCCCTCTGCCTCCTTTGTCCTTCCCATGGCACCAAGAGCAAATGTCGCTCCAGCTGGCTGCTTCCCTAAATAGGCTTTTCTTCAGCACTCAGAGAAGGACCTGATATTTGCACAAAGTGCTTTGAAGGTCGCCCGCTCGAGTGGCTCCCGCGTCCTCTGGCTCTTTCCCTCTGAGCCCTTGCTGGAAGAGTTGTCATCATTACAGTCACGGTAGCCTCCCACACCCACTGCAAACTCACCGTGTGCCCAGAGCCACGGGAGCCGTCAATGGGGTCCTTCGTGTCAGCAGCCGAACTCCCCTATGCAGCTCAGGACCTTCCTGACTTTTTTTTTTTTTTTTGAAAACTGAGGTCCTAATAGAGTTAATAAACTCATTCAGGCTCTGCACAGCTCTGCTTACCATGTGGCAACTCTGTGTGAGACCTGGGTCATAGGTCTGCTTGCCATGCTGCACCCTCTGGCAGCTCCCCTGTGGTCCCTTGGGCTTGGGAAGCTGCCTGCTGTTCTTGTAACACTGCTAGCTGCCTCTGCCTCCTGCCTGGACTGTACTGTGTGTGTGCTGCTCTTTGTTTTCGTGACACTGGGGCCTCCTTCAGGACAGGGGCCACGCCTTCTTCGCTGTTTGCTTCCTTGTGCCCAGAGCCACCTCTGGCAAAAGCTGCTTGAACCCTGGCTGGGTCTCACCTGTTGCATCGTGGGCAAGGCGGGGCGAGGAGCTCCTGACCGGGGCTGGAAGACACACAGTTTCTGTTTTCTGGTCTGGGATTGGACAGGGACCATGTCGAAGGAGACACATGCTATCCACCAGAAGCCACCTCCGTCTCCTGGGAGGACGAAGAGTACCTGACCATCCACTGTGCATGCGAAGGCCAGCTGCCCTGTGGAGACTGTGTGGAGGTGGACTCGGGGACCATTGCATTGCCACGTTTCTGTCCTGGGCACGCTTGTCCAGAGTCCTGGCCTCGGGAAGGGAGTCAGGGGAGTGAGAGTGAGTGGGAAGACCTGGAGGAGCCCCAGGACACCACGATGACACCCTCAGGTGGGTACCGTGTGGTCTGGGAGGGGTGAGCCTGAGCCCTCCCCGGAGGCTCCGTGTTTTGAGTCCATATAGGCTAGACTGATGTTCTGTGGGTGTCACCAAGTCTGCTGGTGGCCTCTTGGGGACATCCCAGCAGCCATTTTCACTGAGTGCTCACCATGGTCCTTGTTCTGTGACGATGACCCTATCAAGCGGGACTGTCATTGCCTCCACTTTACACGGGAGAGGAATTGAGGCCCTGCTCTCCCACTCCAGGGCCCTCTTGCCCAGCGCCTTCCCGGGCTGCCTGGTGTGGGTGTGGCCACACCCTCTCACCCGAGGTCCCTCTTCTGGGGGCTGCAGGCGCAGAGCCTGGTCCTGTTGTGTCTGCTGCAGATTCCCCTGCTGGGTAAACGTCCAAGAGGAGTCTTGTGTCGGGCCCTTCTCACTGCATGGCACTGCTAGGTGCAGACCAGTATCACAAAAGTGCAAACTATTAATGCCAGGAGCCCCTGAGCCTGAGACCCTGGGGCCACCAGGCTGGGGTAGGAGTGTACGAAGGAGGATCAAGTGTCGCACAGACCTTGGTCCTGGAGTGGAGGAGGTTAACTAACTTCTGGACAGGTAGGCAAACAGCCAACAGTCTGGGAAAGCCTAAGGTGTGGAGTTTCAGTGCAAAAACTGCTGACCATTCTGGAGGCTTTCACATAAACCTATTTCCACGGCCCATCGAAAGTGACCGAGGCTTCAGCATGTGAGGATTCTAGGATAACTGAAACACACTCATTTACTTTCGTCCCACGGTGTATTAGCCACAGTTCTCCAGCTGTATGAAAGGGCGTCTTGCCATGGTAAGTGACTGAACTGGATTCTCAGAGGAGGACAGCAGGCGAGCTGATAAGGAAGTTAGATATTTGAAATTCAAATGGGGTGTTAACAGCATGGGTTCTTATCTGAAATAGGAAGCAACAAGTTAATAGGATGATTCTTTGAAGGCAGGGCTTGACATCTGTGAAGGAAGCCGGACACCTTGACAAAGTTGGAAGGCACGTTATGGATTCACAAAACCGGGAGTGGGGAGACCATCCCAGCCGGGCTGCTTTGGAGTTGGGAGCTGAAATAAAGAAGGCTGGGCCCTCTCTGACCACAGGAACTAAGGTCCGGGGTGGGAACTAAGGACCACAGTGCCAGGCACAGAGCAGAGAAGCAGGGTCAGGGCCTTTGGGAAGGACTGGGGTCTAGCTCCAAGTCTGGCTGGGTGACCTGCAGCAAATGACATTTAAACCAAGATGCAGCTGCCTGTCCCCTGGAGACAATTAGACCCGCCTCTTGCTGTCACTGTAAGCATTAGGTGACAACACATACCAAGAGTCTACAAAGTGCTAGCTATTTTTATCACAAATGTAAAGGGGGAAGTTGCTTCAGTGAGATGATATAAACTTTGGAGCCCATTCAGTCGTACTGATTTTTTCTATGTAGACACCGGGACGAGGCTCATGCCCTGGTGTGAGGTGTGGGATGTGGAGACGTTCCTGTGTAGGGTGCGGGTGGCAGGGTCTGGGTGGACTGACTAAGCCTCGGCTATGGGCCATGACTCCGGATGAGTCCTGTCATACTCTCTTGTCCTGCACCAGAGGGCGAGCAGGTCACATCACATCCTCCCCTGAGGACAGAGAATGGCTTGCAGGTGTTGACGTTCCAGGCATGGCCTACACAAGGCAGTCCATGCTACATGTGCTCAGGACCCCCACATCCAGACAGTTCTGCTTCTTTTGGAAAAAGCAGCCCTGAACATTCTTTACCTTCTCCAAAAGGCCTGTCGTCCTCAAAAGGTTAAGGACCCCTGCTGGGTACATTCTCTCATTCACCCTGGGAGTGGAGAGGTCTCAGGGGAGATGAAGAGGACTTTGCTCAGGGAGCACTTTGCTTAGTGCATCCTTTAAACCTTGTCTTGGTCACTTTCCTCATTGCTAGGGCAAAAATCTGAATCCTGAAATTTAAAGGAGGAGAGGCTTATTCTGCTCATGGTTTGTTTGTAAAGGTTTCAGTCACAGTCAGCTGGCTCCAAGATCGGGCGAGGCAGCAGAGGGGCCTGGCGGAGAATCCCTGCTTATGGCATGATGGGTGGGAAGCAGAGTGAGTGAAGGGAGGAGCTGGGGAGGAGATAAACTCTTCCAGGCCACGCCCCCAGAGCCCCGCCTCTTCCAACCCGACCCCGCCTCCTCACCGCAGTCAGCTGTAAACCCCCATGATCCAATCTCCCTCCCAAAGCCCCGCCTAGGAGCACATGAGAGTTTGGGAGCCATCATGGATTTAAACTATAATAAACCTATATCCGAATTATTCTATTTGATTCTTTTAGACATTGAGACAGTTACAATAGAAAGCTAGTTTCTGTAAGTGATTTAATTCCTCACATAAAGTTTGAATGATATTCTTAGTTCTGCTTTATAAATGGCTTAGCAGGTTTTAAAATTTGTCCAGGATCATATCGTGAGACCAGGGGATTCCCCTGCATCCATGTGACGCTACCTTTGGCACATTTTTACATTTCCCATAGAACGTGTCTGTTCATGGGACTGTGTGCAATCTGTGTGTCTTTCCACCAAGTGGCGTGAGAATTACATTTCTGTTTTAAGAGGCTAAAATCAAAATAAATAAACAAAGAAATACAGTAAACCCACAACTCAGCAGGATTATAAGAAAGGGATTAAACTATTCAAGTTAGGGGAGGGTGCAGACCAAAGGATGAGGCCACCCACTAAAAGCTGTGTACTGTTTCAGGTGATCACAGAGCACCAGCCATCCCTTGGGACAGGGCCTCAGGGCTTCTGCGTGGTGATCCCTTTGGTGGAGGAGACCTCAAATGACTCTGGTCCAGGGAATGTGCCCACCAGCTCTGCCACCAGGAAAGATGATGCCTTGGGATGGAGCCACTGGCCGAGGTGTTAAGGACTAATTCTAAAGGAGGATGCCTATCATTTCTGGGACTCATTTTGAACAGCTCTGGGATTTCCATCAAGGAAAGTTCTATGTGTGTGTTGGATTGGTGGTGGTGGAGGGTCTTGTCAAGAAAGGAGTTGGGAACCAACCTCTTCATCAGGCGCCTTGGTCAAGGGTCTGGTACACACTTGCTGGATGCATTCAGCCTTCCCCATTCACAGGAGTTTCTGTGGTCATCAAAGTGCCCCAGTTTGCTGTGAGGAACCTGTTAAGGGGTTTTGGGTAAAGCCCACGGGGAAAACATGTCTTGATATCTTTCTGCATCCTTCCTATACAACTCCAAACAGTTATACATTCCTTTAAAGAGATTTTTCTTTTTTACTTAACACCTGATTCTAATGATTATATAAAGAAAAAATAATATGGGAATATTGAGAAAAGTTAAGTAGTAGATCCAGCATGATCTTAAGACAGATCACTGCCACCATGGAAAAAATTAAACCATGTGGGGCGGGGGATATAGTTCAGCAGCACAGCACCTGCCTGGCAAGTGC
>RJWM01044271.1:0-13336 GCA_004363535.1 Dasyprocta punctata | reverse complement strand
TCTCACTATGCAGTTCAGGCTGGCCTTGAGCTCACTTTGTAGCCCAGGTTGGTTGTGAACCCACAAGGATCCTCCTGCCTCAACCTCCGAAGTACTGGGATTACAGGCGTGAGCCACCACACCCAGCTTCTCTTGCTATTGTAAACAGAGCAGTTAATGACTAATTTGGAGAGGTGAAGGGACAGGCCAGCTCTAGCATACTGTTCCCATGCAGCTTGCTAAATCTCTCAGAATACCTGGGCTGCCCACAACTGGGGACCTTGCCACACCCAGGGAGGAAACTACGCAATCAGGAAGCTGCGGGTTCGAACACCACCAGCCTATGGTCTGAGATGGCTGAGTCTCAGAACAGTGTCACCTAGGGCTGCTTCGGCCCAAATTCACCTTTGGGCACTTACAACTCAAGTTCTGTAATAGTCTCTTATGTTTCCAATCTCTGGTACATGTGAGAGCTTTGAAATTATTGAAATTGCTTGAGCTATGGCTGATCAATAATACCGGTCATCAAATTGATTAAGTAGAAAAGCAAGGTGTGCTTGTAAGGTGACCTTTGTTTTCTGCCTTGAGTTATAAACTAGTTACTGTGTTACAGATTGCTTCTCTTGATTTTTAATGTTATTACATTGTGACATTCATCTTATGAAATGTAGTTTTGATCAAGAGGGAATTCACACTTAAATGAAGGCTAAAAGAGCGCACCTGGCTCTTTTATCTTTACCCTTTAAATTATCATTTATGAAACATTTGGAATGTATGCAGCAGAAAGAAACAGCAAATACCCCAGTAGCTACAATCTAGATTTAATATTGCAGTCTCCCATTGTACTTACTCTATCCCTCGCTGTATGTTTTGTGTACTAGATTTCTGTGGCTATAATTAATTTTTTTTTGTATCTTGATATTACTCTCAAATATTCTTGAATGGCTCACCAGGATGTTTATCTGTACGATAACACTACGATTGCCAACCTTCAACAAAATCAAATATAATTCTCTAGCGCTTGATTTCTCCATCTGGGGCCATTTTCAAGGTTTCTGAGTCCTTTCCACACCACCGCTGTGGCTGTGATCATTTCATTTCCCTTTGTTGTTGTGGGTGTGAGAAGACAGCCCGGAGTTGTGTCGTTATTTTCTCTGTCTCACACAATACACAATTGATTCTCCAAGCAGTCGGGCTTTATTTTTAGTGGGGGGTTGTATGCAGAGGTCATCTCTTGGGTCTTCTAGTTTTCACTCACTCTTAGTTTGTCCATCAATGTTGCTAGGTTTAAAATAGATAGAAGAAAATACACAAATCAAAAACAAATCATGAATCAATACTGAAAACCCCAATATAAATTCAGAGCTGTGGGTTTTACTTTGTCTTATCAATTTTATGTTGATACCATCTGCACACAAAAAAATCTCAGGTCCTAATGACATCAAAATTATCATGACTTTTCTTTATCCCCAAATATACATTATAGCTTCAGAACAATTATAATACAAACACAACCACAAATAATTTTCTAAAAACTGTTCAAAAAATTTTTTTGGCACTGTTTCATTAGAGTATAAAGTCACGTGGTAGTCTAACATCATTTGAAATTATTGGTGTGGATGTCATTTTGTCAACAGAATATAGTCAAGTTCATTTGTTTTATTTTGATTTTTAACGATTGATTCCTTAACTGTCATTTTGTACTACTGCAAAAATGTATTTTGGTGATCATTCAGTATTTGCGTACGAAGCTATTTTTTATGCTTTGATGTGTGCACGTGACTCTCCTGAGTGTCAGTGCTGTAGCTGATTCAACCAGTTCCTGGGTTTTTCCTCTTGTGAATCGTGTTACAAATGCATACAGCCGTCTTACGTTACACATTTTCACACTTCTTTGCTGGATTATTTTTGGGATAGATTCCTAGATAGAGGACTGCTAGACCAGACAGTAGCACATAGGTGTTTTTACTGCATGTTACCCGGTTCTCTCTCACAAGGGACGCACCATCTTGCATTTCCACTGGCGCTGTGCGTGGATGCCTGTTTTTAGTTCTGCCAGGTTCTCCGTAGAGATGTTCATCTCCGTCGTTACCACTGTTGAAGGCAATTTACATATTGTAGACACTAAGATACTATTTTCTCCCAACTTGTGATTTCTCTTTTTACTTTACTTTTGGTACTTACCTATTTCAAGGTTACCAAGAAATTATCCCATTCTTCTAATATTTATATAGACTCATGGTTCATTTGAAATCCTCAGCCCATGTGGAAGGTACTCTGGCTTGCGGCGAGAGGGATGGGTCTGTTTACATCATTTCCCATATGATGGCCCCGCTGTCACAACACTTCTTTTAAAATGGTCATCTCCTACCCACTGAGTCTTTTTTTTTTTTCTTCTTCCTTTCTCTTTTTGACACCTGGAGTCACACTCAGGATCTTACACTTGCCAGGCAGACACTTGTGCCACTGAGCTATGTGCTCAGTCCTACCCACTGATTTGGAATGCGCCTTTTCATTTTTCCTAAATTTCTACATCCAGTGAGACCTATCTCTGCACTTTCATTCTGTTTCACTGATCGTATTTCTGTCCAGGTGCTAAAGCCACGCTGTCTTTGTTTTGGAGGCATTGTAACATGTTTAGAAATCTTATAAGGGTTCTGTCACCTGGCTCTTCATGAATCTGTTATCTTTCAGTTATTTCCTGTATTTTTTTTGCATTTTTCCCTCCAAATGCACTTTAAAAATAGCCTGCTTAATTCCAGAGAAAAGTGTGTTGGTAATTTCACAGCAGGAGACATCTTTCTAAATAACTGGGGGCACAATTCTGAGATCCGCATCAGGATTTCCGAACCCGGACAAGGTCAGCGCCCAAACCCCTGGGCCTCGGGGTGCACTCAGCAGCTGGTCTGGAGCACCCACAGGCCAGCACCTTACTGTCAGCACTCCCGCCACCCCGGCCACGCCTCTCCTGGGTCCTCTGGGTCTGCTGCCCCTCCTCCAGATACTGTAGGGACGCTGCACCCCCGAGTGAGCCGGGAGACAAAGGCGGCTGCGCTCGCCTCTCCACGGCCCCGCACTACCCTCACGAGGGGCTTGAAAAGAAACCGCACCCCTCAAGACTTCTGCTGCAGCTTCTGGGACCCGCGGCAGAGCCATCTCTGACCTCAGTCCTGCGCGCAGGATTTGATTCTTCTTCTCCCCTTCCACCTTCAAATCAAGGAGGTGCTTCCCTCCTGTTCCCCCCAAGCAAAGGTGGTCTCTACCTGCGCTTCACGTTGCTTTCCAGTTCTGTGCAGGAATTGCACTCGAGTCCTGATGTGCTGGGCTGTATCAGCTTTGCCTCCTGAGGGAGGACAACATCGAGGCTTCATTAAGATGCTTTCTAGACAGCATTCTTCTGTGACCAGGGTGCTCTGGGAGCATTTTAAATTTTACAGGTTTTAATTACAGTGAAGCTTTAAATTGTGCATTACATCTTGAAGTTTTCTCTTAACACCTCGCTATAAAAGAGTACCAAAGATTTTAGATTTTAATGTTATTTCTCCCTCTCTGTTTCAAAAAACTGCTTCATATAAATGGTTCTGAAGATTTTTTTTTTCAGAATTAAAAAGTAAGTCACCAGAAAACCTTTGGCTTTGATCTTAGAGGTTATGATGTGGAGGGTTAGTTTTAGAAGAAAAAAAACCACCAGCATTAAGACATTGAGTGGAGTGCTAATGGGCTGCACAGGAAATTCCTGTAAGAGAAATGGGCTTACTCACCCTTTCAGCTAAACCCAACCACAGACCTTTTCTTGTCAAGGAGGTTTTGCCAGAGAGGGTTATAGAAGCTTCGCTGGCTGGGCACTTCCCTCTGCGGAGAGAGGTGGTTAATTCGATTTTCCTTGGTGTGAGGGTGATCTCCCGATGGCGGGGTCAATTGCAATGTGTTTCCGGTCTTCTTTTCCCCTCCGAGTAGAACTCATTTTCTCCACCCTGAGTGACTCAGATGGTGTCCGCATCTCCTCAGGTGTCTCTCTGGCTAGGAGGAAATCTAGCAGAACTCTCTGAGAAAGCCCCTTCCCTGTGGCTTTCATCAGACTCAAAGGCTGGCATCGCTGACGTAAGCCCTTGAAGACTGCTTCCGCTTTCTTATGTCTTAAGAACAGGAAATAAAGGCAAGACAACAGTACAGTTTTTCACTCACTTTCCTAACCTGAAAATATGAATTAAGAAAAGAGTTGATGTAATTTTCCTTTTTGTGTGTGTGCTTATGTAATTTTGAAAATGAGGTGCTAACACAAGTATTGCTCATGAAACGTTTGAGAAGAATAATTGATGTGCTGTCTAATTTGTATCTTCATATACAGAGTCTTCCCTTTTTAAAAAAAATGGTGGGGATAAGCTTCATCTTCTAGAGTGCTCTGAGCATTTTTCTTTTCTTTTCTTTTTTTCTTTCCTTTCTTTCTTTCTTTTTTTTTTTTTTTTTTTTTTTTTTTTTTTTTTTTTTTTTTTTTTTTTTTTTTTTTTTTTTTTTTTTTTTTTTGTCTTTTTGAGACAAGCTCTCACTATGCAGTTCAGGCTGGCCTTGAGCTCACTTTGTAGCCCAGGCTGGTCTTGAACTCACAGTTATCCTCCTACCTCAGCCTCCTGAGTGCTGGGATTACGGGTGCATGCCACCATGCCCTGCTTTGTAGCCTAGGCTGGTCTCAAAACTTGCAATAATCCTCCTGCCTCAGCCGCCCGAGTGCTGGAATTACAGGCATGCAAGTGCTCTGAGCATTTTATGGTGTGGGTTGAAAGCAGAGGCTTTTAGGGTGTTTGCCAAGCTCAAATGAGCGTCTGGACTGGACCATCAGACCTTCGGCCTCAGCACGACGGCATTTTCTGTCGTCTCTCAGGAATGAGGTTTCAAGCTTCCACAAACTCTGGGAATCACAGTGTCAGCTCATCCTGAGCCCCTCTCCGTTCGTACACATGGCTTCGGCTGGTTCTTAACAGTCAGGTTTCTCTTTCCAGGACCAGAATCGCCTTACTCGTGGTTTTCCTCTCTCCTCCCATCCAAGGCTTTCATCGGTGAAAATTGTAGTTTTCTTCCCAGACATAGTAGACTTGACCGACTGCAGGGGACACCTTCATCCTGCGACAAGAGAGATCAGATTCCCTAAAAGTACATCTGGGAAAGGCTTCGGGGATGGGACCCTGCAGATTCCCGAAGTCGTCTGTAGGCTGCCTCTCCTTTGGGGACCTACAGCACGTGGTGACAGTGAAACCAGAGGCCTTGAGCCACTCTGGGTCTGGGCACGAGCCCCTCCTGCAGCACGAAGCAGGTCGGTGGTTTCCGCTGCTCCCGGCGGGAGGGACCGAGGCTGTCCGTTGCTAAGTGAGGAAGACGATGGGCCCGGTCCCTCGCGTCTCCAGATTGCGGATGAGTAGGGCCACGCCCCTCGCGTGAGCAGAGCTCGCCGCCCGGTTTGGTTTAGGCTGTCCACAGCCCCACTCGCTTGGCTCCTTGGATTCCTGACGCCCTGTGGGTTGAAAGGCGTCACTCAGACATTAGAGGACCTTAGAGGGCGGACGCGGAGAAGCAAGCTGGGCAGTAAGCAGGCTGCCGAACCGGCTTGTCCTCTCGCTGTCCAGGGGCCATGAGCGATGACAGCAGCTGCCGGAAGCCAGCTCAGCCCCTCCGCACTCTGCTGAGCAGGGCTTCCCCACGGCGACCCTCGCGCACCCTTGTGACTGTCCCTGCTCTGTCACCACACAGGCAGAACCTCTGCTCTCCCGGGGACCCTGACTGGATAAATCTGGGGAGCACACGAATATGCAATTGTAACTAGTAGTTCTGGCTGTCTGTCATCACAGTAATTAAAAGGAAAGAAAGAAAAGAACAGAAAACACTGCCCCAGAGGGAATGCCACCCTGGATCTCGAATGACACATGACACATGGCAGAGGGACGTCTGTCACCTGAGGGTTGGAGCGGGAACTCCCCAGGGCCGGGTGCCGTGGTTCCCAGCTCATGGCAGGCCTGGGCCTTCAGTCACGGAGTCACAGAGTGGTTCAACCGCGAAGCTCTTAGTGGTCACCTCATCCTGCGGCTCACAAGGCAGGGGAGCTTGTCGTTGTTATAGTAACAGATTTCTTCTTTAACCCCCTGCAATTCTAATGCTCTACCTAGGTCCAAGGTGGACAGACTGCTGATAGAACCCACATAAGCTGATTTTGCTGCTAAAACTAAAGCCCCCAAGAACCCAAGTGCTTTACCTGCACAGTGGCGGCAATAAATGAATATGCATTTGTTTTGACTTCTCTCGAAGTGCTTTTCTCATATTCAGTCAACAACATAGATTTTTATTTTGCATCAGGCAGCAACGTGATTTTGGAAATGAGATCGCTGTGCTTTCAGAGCTCGGATCTAGTGGGAGAACAAGGGTAGGTTCCCAGGGTCCCAGGGAAGTGAGAAAAATTCTAACAAGAGGCCCTGGGCTCCTGCTCCTGCCTGGGCGCGGCTCCCGCAGAGGCAGGCAGGGCCCACCCCGGAGAGCAGACTGCTCCTGCAGCCCTGGGGCTTCCATCCTAGAGGAGGAAAGAGTTTTAAGAGAGAGATTTGCACGGGGATGAGGGTGCTCGCTTGTCACGTTCAGCCCAAGCTGGCTCTGCCCTGCTGTTCAGCGGTGGCGGCGTCTGGAGCTGGAGGCGGGCACATGGCTCTGTGGGGTTCTGGGGTGCACAGGACGATGAGGAGAGGAGCCCGCTTCATAGGGAGGGGCTCGGCCCGCCTATTCTTGGCTGCAGTCTTGGTAGGAAGACCGCACGCTCATCGGGGGGATGAAGAACACAGCGCCCTGGTCCTGTGCACGCGGCTGTCCCCCAGCCAGCAGGCGAGGTGCAGGAGCCCTGAACCCCCGGCTCCACCCTGGGCAGTGTGGACCTCGGCCCCCTCTGTGTGATGCCCACCTCTGCCCCAAGATCACTCTCTGCGTAGGACCTGGAGAATGGCCCCTGTCACCCACCGTGGCCCAGCGCGCCTCTGTGACCTGCTCCCCCCCTCCCCAGCCACCAGGACCCTGTCCCCTCCTCTGGAGCTCCTGATGCCCCGGCCACGATGTCCCTCTGGCTGCTGTCCCTCTGACCCCTCTCTGAGTCCCACTCTGGCCGCCAGCATCCTGGGAATGCTCCGGCCAAGTCCCCAGGACACCCCCAGCTCATGGTTTCTGCTGAGCGACACTGACTCCTAATCATGGCGCAGGGCTGAACCCAAGGGACACCCACCCCGACCACCCCACCAAACTCGATCATTGATATTCAGGCCACCTGCTTCTCTCCTCCTGGACGTGTTGGGGACACAGCGTGTGAGGCAGGGAAGGGGCCCGAGGTGAAGCAGTCGTAAGGTGAGAGACGCCAAGTGTTTCTTTTTGAGAAAAGGGGAGGTACTTGGAAAGAAAGGTCCCGCAGAAGCTGGGCTGGGGAGAGAGAAGGTGGAGCAGCCGGAGACCCCCGGGGCTGGACAGGAGGATGGTGCAGGAGGGCAGCGGGACGAGGGAGAGAGAGCCTGGGAGGGCAGGAAGATGGGAGGCAGGGAAGAAGGACAAAGACAGAGAGAAAGACAGAGGGCAGAGATGGAGAGAGCAGCAAACACAGAGACAAAGACAGAGAGAGGGATGGGGGGGATTTTTGTCACCTGCCCACAAAGTAGGGGTGCTGTGGGGAGAATTTTAGAAGAAGCTTTTAGAGTGGCCATATGATATTTAATAGAGCCCCTCTCCTCCCCTTTATTTGCTTTTCTGTTAACCATGATGCTCGTGATTGTGTGCAGAAGTGGTTGTCCATCTTCCTGTTAGCTGGACAAGGCCCATCCCCTTGACCAGCCCGTAGCCACCTCCTGGGTGCTGTCTCCTCCCCTGGCCCCACCTTTGGTCCACATGGCGGGTCTGGGCAGACTCACGCCTGGTCATCTCCACCCTCGGGACCCGGCTACCTCGATAGCCCTGCCTTGCCTTTCATGTGGTAGGGACGGCAAGGGTGCCCGGCCCTTGGGGCCCCTCGGTGACGCCCCCGACGCCTTGGCTGTCAGCCTGCTGCCTTGGTGGGCGGGGCTGAGTTTGATGTCTCAAGCAAAGTCTTCCTCCTTCACCATTATAAAGATGCAGGATAACTTTTCTTTTACCTGTGAAGTTCGCAACACAGAGGACCCTTGGGGACAGGGTCTGTGTGGTCCCCACCTCCCTTCCAGCCTGAGATGCTATGCGAGTGTTTAGGGGGGACTTTCAGCCAAAGTTTGGGACAACTCGCTTTAGTCCTATACGCTCAAGAGCAAGACACAGGCTGTTTTTTATCATACTGCTAATAACTTTTTGAAATACAGACAAAACTGTCCTAATTTATGCTTAACTTGTATGTTTCACTTTCTGCTCAAATAAAATTAAGCAATAATCAAGTATTACCCACACCATATCCTTATGTTGAATTGCTTGTGAGTGGTTAAAAATCTCACAGCATGCACAGCAGATATTGTGAAATGGGAAGAAATTGTTCAAAAGGACAATGAACTAGGGTGGGGGAAAGGAAGGAGGGGAAAAAGAAAAACAAACAAACAAATTTATTGTATTACCAGTTTCTCTCAGTTCATTGAAAAGAAAGGTTGGTGCTAATATCATTTGGAGAATTTTTTATGCCCATAGTTGGTACTCTGAGTAACCACTTTAAAGATAGCAATATTCAATGGAGTGACTATGGTTATTCTCCTATTATTTTGTTATGAAATTTTGTTTTATTTTTTTTTCCATAAAATAAAAATTTAAAGCCCCATAGCAAAGGGGTCAAGGTGCAGTGGGCACAGTTCTGATCCCGCCTGGAGCGTCGGAGAGAGGTGGTGATGGCGGGGACCCTCCTTCCCCTACTCTCTGCGGCGGTGACACAGGGCACCCCGCCGCGCAGAGCAGCCATCTCACGCCCCACAGAGGGTTCCCCTCTACCTGTGCGGAAGAGGCCATTTCCGTGCCCCGCGCCGGGCCGTCTTTTCAGGAAAACCTAAACTTGACTTTTTCCAAATTACTCATGGAAATGTACGCAGTAGGTGAGACCGTTACAAGAAAAAGAGAAGGAATTCCGTGCACGGGTAACAGCATCAGACGACCTCCCTCCCTCTCACCGGGGTGATGGGGGTCGCGCCTCCCGGGTTGGGGGGCCCCTCTCCTGGGGCGCAGGCGGCTGCTCGCAGGAAGACCGGCTCCTGCTGCTGCAGATGCTCCGCGGCCCTGGGGGAGCGGCTGCCCCCGCAAGCTTCCTGTGTGACTTGCACTTTGGTCACAAGCTCCGATTTCTCCACTTCCCATTTTAGAAACGACCAGGATGCCCGGGAGGGGGCTCTGACTCGTCGCATCCTCCACGCTGGGGACAGGATGAGGCTGCCGAGCTGATGACAGCGGCCCGCGAGGACCATGCTCCCCTGGGGCTGGCTGTGCCTTTGGCTCCTGGGCAGAGAGGGGGTCGCAGGCTGGAGCACGGCAGGTAGGAGTCTCGCTCTCCGGCGGCACTCAGCCCAGCGCGGCGGGTTACCTGATAGTCGCGCAGCGTGGCACCTTTATGCAGGGCACCTCCCCGCTTCGGTGAGCTGAGAGCAGGAGGAGACCAATCGCCTGCACGGCCCGCGGCTGCTGCCCAGGTGGAGGCGGAGCCCAGTGGGTGCAGCCAGCTTCTGTGAGGCCCGGGGTCTTGGCCACGCTGCAACCGCCTGCGAGGGCCTGGGGCGCGCGTCCCTTTCCGGCCCCGTGGGCTTGGCGAAGCAGACGGACGCACACACAGATTCCACCCGGGGCTCCTCGTGGACCCCGGTTTGAGTTCCATCTACTGATGTGGGGACCGTGTTGCCTTTTTTATGGTGGTTTTCAGGTTGCTTCACAAAAAAGCTCCTCTGGACGTACTCCCCAGGAAGGGAAGAGGAGTTTGTCTTATTCTGTGACATCGCAGAGCCCCGGAGATCACGTTTCGCCCCAGGAGATCAGCGCAGCCCGACCCGGGGCCCTACAGCCCTGGCCTGCGGCGGTGGCGAGGACCCGGCTGACGTCCAGTGGTACCGACAGCGTGGGGACGGGGGTCCCGTGGAGGAGATTGCGGGCGGCCACCCTCACGTCGCTCAGCGCAGGAGCACGCTTCACTTCAGCAGCCCAGAGGCGGCCGAGGCCGGGACGTACATCTGCAGAGCGAGGGTTAGGTCCGTCCCCGTGCATTCCTCTCCGCGCGCGGCGCAAGTTCTCCATGGTGGGGGTGACCGCCCGGGTTCACAGGGCTTGCTCTTCTCCTAGGAGCGCCCCGGGCGTGGATGCGGCTTGCTGTCTCAAAACCGTGCTGGAGCTGAGGCCTCAGACTGCGGCCCCTTGTGCCACCTCTGCACCCCATAAGCAGTACCTGCTTCTGGGGACCGTCGGCTCCATTCACTGCCCCCGTCTCAGCTGCCGAGGGGACGCACACAGGCCAGAGGTGACCTGGTACCAGGTAAGGACGAGTCACCTGAGATTCACCCGGGAGGGTGCTTCCTCCTGACAACATCTCCGTGCGAGTTTCCTGGAAGTGTGGGGTCGGGATTCTGTTATCAGAGCCACCTGGAGGCTGCCCCGGGCCTGTGCAGGGGACCCGATGCCCCGCAAGGGTCCTGGCCCCAGGTCTTAGGGGGCTTAGAGTCATCCCTCTGATCACCACCAGAAAACTTCCAACCTGCATGTGTGCTTGTGACCCCGCAGGGTGAGGTGTGAGGACCCTGATGCAGGCGCTGCGGAGGCGTGGGGAACTCGCCGCACTGCCCCGGGGCAGGGGCGTGGCCAGGCCCAGGGCGCCCTAAGAACAGGTCTCCGAGGGCGGGGGAAAGAAACAGGCAGCCAGCAGGTCGAGGCGGCTCACGCCTGTGATCCCAGCACTCGAGAGGCTGAGGCAGGGGGATCATGGAGGGTTTGAGGCCAGTGTTTGTTAAAAAACAAAAAACAAAAACAAAAAGACAGACAGAAAGGAAGAAAGGAAGGAAGAAAAGAAGGCAGGAGGCATCTTCCCCAGCGGAGCATCTAGCAACAGACTCTAAGTGACCCCCACAGTCCCTGTGACTGTCAGAGGTCCAATCTTTTCCCTTAAAACATCATGCAAAATTTTGAATTTGACTTGATAATGTGTACGTTTGCTAATATAAAAATATTATCTTGAATTACTGCTGAGGGAAGTCCAGCACGTGGGCCATGCATCCCGCTGTTTCATATCCTCCAAAACCCAGCAGGGAGAGCTTCTTGGGGCACAGTCACCTCGAGGCTTTGTTGTGGTGTTTTAAGGCAGGGTCCCATTTTGTAATTCAGACTGTCCTTGAACTCACTTTGTAGCCCAGGTTGACCTCACATTTTACAGCGACCCTCCTGCCTCAGCCTCCTGAGTGCTGGGATGGCCGGCGTGCGCCAGCACTCTGGCCGCCTTCCTTGATTCTTGTGACTCTGTGCTGGGAGGTGGACAGAAGTTATCACTCGTTACAGAGCCGAGGGCAAGCAATGTGACCTCCGACCTCACATTCGTGTTTTGGATGGCGATAGGAGTGACGGCCACAGTAGAATTCTAACTTTAGCGAACACAGTAGCGTCTTTAACTTTAAAAAATGTGGTTAGTTAGACATATATACAGTGACACGGGTATGTCTGCAAACACACAGTCTCTCCCATTGCTCCATTTCTCCTTCCCCATCACAGCTGTTCATTAATTTTGAGCACTTTCTTCCCCTTTCCTTATTACAACATCTATTGTACATTTTGGATCTTATCACTCTTTCAGTTTTTTAAATTGTTGTTTATTTATTTTTTTTACATGTAACTGTATGTATGTATAAGTAAGCAAGGTAGATAACTATACTACTAATTCTCTGTTAGTTCATCAGAAAGAATAGTTTGTGTTGTCATTGTTTGATTGATCATTTTTTATGCCTAGATTTCATAACTTGAACAACTACTTCTAAGATAACAATATGTGATATATTGACTAGTATTGAATCCTCACTGTTTTTTTTTTTTTTTTTGAGGTTTGGTTTGGCTTCTACCTTTTTGTTTTGCTTTTTTAAAATAAAATAAAATAAAAGCAATGTAGTTAGTGAGAAACGCCAGGAGCTCTGCGGGGTGTTCTCAGTTCTCTTGCAAAGAAGACAACCTTCCTTTGTTTAAAGCGCCTGCACCCCGCGAGGCCAGCCGTCTCGCTGTCGCAGTGGGTCTTCCTCGGGGCAGCGAACCGGCCTCCGCCCCGGGGGCTTCACAGGGACCCGGTGTGCGTGGCGTGCACCTGTGGGGGCGCGCGGGCCGCAGGCAGCCCAGGTCCCCGCATCCCGGCCCCTGGCCTAACCCCGGGGCCTTCCGGTCACCTTCTGGTCACCTCTCGGGGGCTCGGACAGTGGACCGCCGTGCAGCCCTGGTGCCCCAGCCGCTGCCTGAGACAGGGGCGGCGGCGGCGGTTGAGTGGCGCCTTCCTTCTTTCTCTGAATTTTTAAATCACGCGCCAGGCTTTTTCTCAGTCCGCACGGGCTGTGCGGGCGAGTGGGCTTCGCTCTGGCACCTGTGTCCCCGCCCCCTCGCCCCCTCAGCCCGATTTCCCTCGCCGCTTCCCTGGTTTCTGGGTGAAGGGCTCCGCGAGTCTGGTTACCTGGGTCACGGTCACGCCCCTGCTGGCCCGCCCTGCGCCGGCTTGTGCTTCCTGGAGCGCACGTGCTCGCGGGTGTCGCCCAGGCCGCCGGGCAGGCACGGGCCTCGGGGCAGCGCGGAGGACGTCGGGCAGGGCGGGGCTGCCACGCGTGGGGCCCAGCCCCGCCGCGCTCGGACCCTGCGCCCGCCTCGGGGGACACAGCCGCGCTGTCGGGGGGCAGCACTGTATCCTTGCTGCACCCGGAGAGGGGGTGCGCGGGGCGGGCCACGTGGCAGGCGCACACACCGTCCGACTGAAATCTAAGTACTTTTCACAGACACTAGAGTTGAGGCTCGGAGAGTCTTTAATTTATGGTAAGAATGACACAAGATTTTGTAACAAAATAGTAAGAGCGTAGCAATAGTTAGTGCACCGTGTGTCATTATCTTCAAAGTAATTACTCTGAGACCAACAAGAGTTTCTCCCGCGAAGAAGACGCATCATAGCACAAAACTTTCTCTTCAATGAACAGAGAGGAACTAGTAGTATAAATGACACGGATTCGCCTGTGTATTAAAATATTGGGATACAGAGGAATAGGTAACAGGGAATTATTTGGACTTCTAACATTTTAAAAATTTATTTTTGGCCACTTTATTTTAGTGTTTTATTTTTGTTATTGTTTTAATGAGTGCGTTATAACTGTCCGCATTTCTGGGGTATGACGGGATGTTTCCATGTGTGTGT
>RJWM01044270.1:0-13352 GCA_004363535.1 Dasyprocta punctata | reverse complement strand
ATACCAGAATCCTCCAAAATATTTCACATCAAACTACCACAGACTTTGTAATAGTACTATTGATGTGTCTGCAACTATAAAAAGAAGATCCTTTTGTATGAATAAACCTCAAAAACATACTTTTCTGCCAAATGTAATGCAATTATTCTGGAAACAGGAAACTTGTCGGGAAATCTTTCCATAATAAAATATTAGACAACACTAGATCCCTTCAACAGCCCTTCACAGGCTACAGTGCTTCACTGCCGTGGCTGTAATTGACCATGTGCATTATAAACACTATAACCGAAGTCACTCACTACACTATTCTATTCTCTGAGGCTGTATCAGAATAATACTCCTCTTTAGTTGAGTGTTGCTCTGAAAAGCTAGTGACCAATAGCACCTCTCCTCTAGTTTCTAAAACACTTTTCATGTGTTATTTCCAATTTGTGGTTAAATAAGAAAATTATATTGTCTTAATGTTGTTAAATCCATCATATTTTGCACAAGCTATCTAGTCATGTAATTTTGTTATTTGGCACTAATAAGATTAACTTTCAAACCTGTAGGATGATTTTTTTTTTCATATCAGGAGACTCTGGTTTACCTCAAAGAATTCCAGCAATAAATTATGAGCTTAACTTGAGTTCTCCTCTGAGCTTTCCCAAATACCGTGATCGGCTCCATTTTCCTGTTTCAAGTTCACACAGTGTGCTTTGTTTCAATGACATGTAAATTAATGCGCAATAATGCAAAATTGGTGCAAGGCATCACTTTCATTTGTTTCTATTTTCAACAATTGTAAAGGTTTAGATCAGAATGTTAAAACACCACATGACTGTATGATGATTCTCACGGATTCATTTCAAAATTTGTCCAAGAAACTGGAAAATAAGGGTTTGTCCATGAGATCTAGAAGCAGAGCCATTTATCCTGTGCTATCCATTGCTCTCAGAGTGCTGAAAAACACTCATGGCTATGAGCTGGGGATTCCTTCACTTGCCAGGTTCCTCTTCAGATCTAAGATAAATGAAGTAGCATATTTTCTTTCTAGTCATAGGCAACAATAATGAGGTTTCCTTCTTTGTCAACACTTCTGACCTCCTATGTTCTTCAAGACTACATTTGTTCTTCATCACAATCTAGTACTTACTGCAATTGATATTTATAATCACAAATGTCTTTAATTTTTATTTTTGATCACCATTAGCAAGTGCTTCTTTTTCCTACAGAATGAAGTAAAGAGGTATGTTGGGGTTTTCACTGTCCTTTAAATCCATTAAGCTAAACTTCGCTTGGGGAAGACAATTATCTATAATGTCCATTCATATGTCATTAAGAATTACACAAAATGTTAATGCCTAAAATTTAATATTCAAAATTAAACAAACTTAAGCTGCAATTTGCCTACTCCATAGAAAGTTACCACTGAACTTAACAGACCAACAAAGAGACACATGTGGTAATGCTAAGAGGAGAATCAAATTGTCTGTGGCACCCCACCTCCTTTTTCCTCTGCCAAAGATTTGTGGCTAATATTCATGGGAACAGCAGAGCTTTCCTTCAGTCTCTTTTGAGTTGAGGAGTGGAACAGTGGAAAGTAAGAGGAAATTACTGGAACTGAAATATGGTTAAAAATCACTGTTCCACTGAAACATGAAGCACTTTAGAATAGTTGAGGTGGTGGAAGAAGGCAATATGATACAACGGAAGCTAAAAGTCTAATAACTGATTCTATAAGTCATTGATTCATTAATCCCTTCATGAAACATGTGAGAAGCTTATTTCACAGGGCCACAATGAAATTAGCAGCAACGATAAGCTCATCCTTAAGAAAAACAGGATTCCCCACACCTCCCAAGAAGTACAAGTCTGTCCTAGAGTTTACTCAGTTGGGCCAGAAGAACGGGTCTCTATTTATGTCTGCTAATCACACATATAAATTATGGAGTCTGTCTCCATAACATTTCCCAAGAACACTTTTTGCCTCCTCACATAAACCCTGTCCCTTTCTCCTAAACACTTCACACTTCAAGTGTTCCCTGATGGATGAGCTGGTAAGTTGCCAGCTCTTTCTATTTAGAATTCAAAAGATCTATCTGCTTTTCAAGGCATACTTACTGAACTACGAACAGCTATCAGTGCAAGAGCAAACAGAAACACCAAAACGACACCCCAGGATTTGGAGGCAGATTTATTTACATTGATAGGCACTGAGTGAGGTCATTCCCAAAATATCAGGTCCTGATCTCTAGTGGTTTAGGGGCTTACATAGGAGAAGCAATCAGGAAGTACAGAAGTAGAGCACTTGGCTGTCTTTGGTTCTTATAATATGCATCAGAGTGACCAGTTATTTCTAGGAGACAGAAGTAACAGGAACTTGTAACAGAAACTGTTACCTGGGCAACTAACAGATAAGCTGGGTGGCATTTCCTGCTATTTCAGGCTACAATTTCAAAATCTGAGATGAACATTTGATGGTACATTTTCGCATTACCAAAAAATACTGCCTTTCCCTTTGAGTCATAAATAATAACGTTCATATAAAATACAAAAATGTTCAGTGTTTGAAGAGATGGAAATGCTTAATATCCTGATTTGTATACTACACATTATATAAATGTGCTGAATTACCATAATATATCATATAAAGACATATAAATATTATACCCTAATCCTTTAAACAGATTTTTTTAAAATGCTAGTTTTCTGGTTAAAAATCAAAGTTTGGGGTGCCAGGGTACTTGAGATGATTCCTTTCAAATTATTATTATTATTATTATTATTATTATTTATCTGACCCTGGGAGACATAAACAGGAAAGATTCTCCCCTTCTTGCAAGTTACATGGGGCCCATGTACTCTGAAAGTGTTCTCTGGCACTCAATTCCATCTACATCAAGGAGCAGCAGTGGGTCTGCACCTAATGAGGGTAAATGCACTTAAAGAGATCAACAGTTCTGCATTACTGACTCACAGTCATGCACTGGAAATCCTGAGCTTTTGTAAAGCTAGTCAATAATTATAACAAAAGAATGAATTCCTGGGTTGTACTCTCAACAAGAAGACTTTACCTTTATGCATGGTGGCCTGATGGGATCAAAAGCACCAGTAACTATACCAGGTAAATGGAAATGGGCTGGAAATCTCACATATCCAGATTTGGCAGGAATCTGGGCTGAGTCTCATTAAATGATGGCTTGTTTAAACCAACCAATGCTTATTGCTTTCTATGAAGATAAGGACCAGAATTTTCTCCATGTCTCAGATAAGATAAACCTGATTCCAGATTCAGATAAAATGCACATTCATTAAATTGACTGAAAAGTTCTTTCTAAAATAACTGCTTCAATGGAAAAAAAAAAAAAAACTAAATTTGATTTTCCAAAGTCAGACAAACATTAGGGTGCCAAGGGAGCTTGGGAGATCTTTTGCCTATCTCAGGCAACCCTCCAGGTGGAGCCCTAAGTTCACAATACATAATAACTGCCCCCTGACTGACTTCTTAGAATAGCTAACAGCTGCTTACCATTTACCATGGCTATAGTTTACTTTTAAAAAGGGCAGAGAGAGTGTAATGCAGCTGTGTGCTTCTGAAATCCCAGGGCAGAAACCATCCTAACTGGGTATAGACACTCAAGGAGTGGTCTGCTAGGATCTACTCAAAAATGCCACCCTCTATTGGTGGATTCCTCCAGGAACTTGGTTCCTTTTGACTCTGGCAAACCCTGAAGCTTTGCTAATTGGTGGTTATACCTCTCACAGCTTCTCTCTTAGGTTAGCTCTGTTCCCTCCTTGCAGTTTTCCTCAGAAGATCCATGTTCCTGGCTTCTCCAAAACTTCTGGGATCTCTGACTTTACACTCACAGTGTCACACACACACACACACACTGCCCTCAGAAGTACACTGCCTTGCCTCCCAGGTCTTCTGAAATCACAGAGGAAGCATTCCTGATCCCACAATTCTTGCATTCTGTATGAGCCTAAAACCAGTACCATGTGGATACCAAGGTCTGCTGCCAGCAGGGGTAGCACCCAGGCTTCTTTCTCTCTTGGCTGTAGCAGTTGAGTGCTTGTGAACCAAATCCTGAGGAACAATTCCCCTAGGCTGCCCTCATTCTGCAACATGGTGCTCAAAGTAAGGTGTTGCTTTTGCAACTCTGAGGCTGCAAAACCGGGAGTACTGCTGGTTCTTGTGATGTCCACAGGTTATCTTTTCTGTTGTCTTCTTCTGAAATATCTGACATTTTTTGCTAGTCTTTTCAGCACCAATTTTTCCTCTATTCCAACTTTGCTGAAGCTTCCTTTCTGGCCAAACTCACAATGTTTTGAATCATTCTACTGGACTTTTTGCTCTTGATTCTCAACACAAATCTAACTACAAGCTCCCAACAGTAGCCATGACATCACGTCAACATTAGACTGCCTTGAAATGTTTTCTGAATGATTAATTAGTCTGCTGCCCTTAATCTTAATCTCAGGTAAAATCTCTGGACACAAGCAAAATGAAGATTTTCTGCCAAGGTATAATACACACTGTTTGGAGTCCCACAGCCAGTATAGTCCTGAGCATGGTCTTTACTGGCAGGATTTCTATCAGCCTTCCAGTCTTCTGAGCTTTAACCAAATCTCCCATACAGTACAGCACAGCCTAAGGCATTCCAGCTCTACTTTTCCAGCTGGCATCTCTGAACCTTTCCAAAGGCTTCCCACAAGCCAATCATGAAGGCTCCTGAGCCACATGATCAGATACAGTCACAACAACAATCCCACTTCTCTGACACTAAATTCTGTCTAGTTACTTTTCTCATTGCTGAGACAAAAATACTAAACATCCAAAGTTAAAAGAGGAAAGCTTTATTTAGCTCACAGTTTGTAGAGGTCTCAGTACATAATTAACTGACTCCAAGGCAGGGTGGTATGGCAGAAGAGAAACAATTTTTGGCAGTCAGAAGGTAGCAAAGCAACAAGGGGTGACCATGGCTCTATCTCTTGTATCTTATCCAGGCTACTTAGGGCAAGCACTTGTACTCTTAATCCTAGTGCCTTTGATTCTAACATTGCACCATGAATCAATCCCCATCTCACACACTCTAGGTCCAGTCACCTCTGAAAAGCCCCACCTACAACTATATGAAGCCTTGGGGGGATATCTAGACACAAGTTGTAACAGTGATGTACCAAGACACAAAAATCAACACACAAGAATCAATAATAATTGTGCATACCGAGACTGAACTCAATAAAGAAGGAATTATGAAAACAATACCATTCACAGTAATAGCAAGAAAAATGAAATATCTAGGAATTAACCAAACTAAGGATAGAAAACTATGCTACTCTGAGACAGGAAACTAAAGAAGAAATCAGAAAATAGAAAGATGTCTTCTGCTCCTTCATAGTCAAAACAAATATGAGTAAAATGGCCATACTCTGCAAACTGCTATAGAAATTTAATGCAATCCCAATCAAAATACCAACAGCATTCTTCACAAAACTAGAGAAAACAATCCTAGTATTTGTATGGTACCAGAAGAGACTTGGAACAGAAAAAGCAATCATGGGCAACAAGAGCAAAGCAGGGGGAATCACAATACTTGAGTTTAAACTATGCTACAAAGCAATCGTGAAAAAAATGGCATGGTGCCAGGCATAGTGGCACATGCCTGTAATCCCAGCACTCAGGAGGCTGAGACAGGAGGATTGTTGTAAGTCTGAGACCAGTCTAGGCTACAAAGTGAGTTTAATGCCAGCCCAAACTGCATAACAAGACCCTGTCCCCAAAAAAAGAAAAAAAAAATGGCATGGCACTGGCACAAAGACAGATATGTTGATCAGTGGAACACATTAGAGGATACAGAACCATTCCCAGACACATACAGCTACTTAATCTTGGACAAAGGGACCAAAAGCATACATTGGTGGAAAGATAGCAGTGGTGGATTTACAACTGGTGGTTAACTTGTAACACCAGCTGAACTGAGTCAGCATGGTGCTGTGTGTGGATGGCCCACCTGAAGTTTGGGCCAACACAAAAAGGAGAAATGGAGAGGAAGAAGCAGTGCTGTTTGTTTTCCTGTTGCTGTTGGTTTTTCCAGAGGAGCTTGCCGAGCTTCTTTGCTGATATGAATTTGGCTGTTTCCATTGTCAGAGGAGCTCAGGACCTTGCTGTCGCTGAGAATGGCTGTGGTTTGCTTTGGGGGAGCTCTGGCCTTTACTTTATTGCTTCTTGGCAGGGGAGATGGTGTGCTGTTCAATCCCCTGAGAAGTTTGTCAAGCTGACTTCCTGATAGGAACTTGACTGCTGTCATCGAAGGAGCTTGGGACCTCACTGTCGCTGAGGATGGCTGTGGTACTTTTCAGGGAAGCTCTGGTCCTTACTTTGAGCATAGCTTTCTGGCTCCAGTGCAAAACCCTCAGTCTACTGGCACAGATCCTTCATTCTGCTGGCACAGACTTTCTGGCTTCCATCGCTGACCTTTGGGCCTTTCCAGCACAGATCCATGAAACACACTTGCATGAAGAATGGTCATGTGCCCTAGGTCTTCAGCTGGACTCATGCCAGATATTGCCATGGGATCCAGGCCCTCAGCTGGATTTTTTGGGGGTCTTTAGTGTGTGGACATATTTCCCGCACTTCTCGTGTGTGATTTTTTGAGTGACTTTTATAAATAATTCTATAAAAGAAGTGTCCTGTATTAAATTGTTTTCCTTGCAAACCCTGACTACAATAGCCTAGTCAGCAAATGGAACTGCCAACACTGGGTATTTGTTTGCAGAACATTGAAGGTGGACCTATAACTCTCACCATATACTAAACTAAAATCAAAATGGATCAAAGATCTAAACATTAAAATGGACACATTGAAGGGGCTGGAGATTTAGCTCAGTGGCACATGTGCCTGCCTGGGAAGTATGAGATCGTGAGTTTGATCCCTAATGCCAAAAAACAAGAGAGGCACATTGAACCCACTGGAAGATAAAATAGATAGATAAAATTGAAGTCAACGGTGCAAGCAAGGATTTTCTAAACAGAACTCCAATTGCATAAGAAACAACATCAAGAATCAACAAATGGGATTACAACAAATCAAAAAGCTTCTGCACTGCAAAGGAATCAACTAGTAGAATGAAAAGACAAATCTACAGAATGGGAAAATATTTTGCAGTTATTCCTCTGGGAGAGGACTAATATGTAGTCTAGAATATACAAAGAACTCCAAAGCATTAGACCACCTAAAATAAAAGACCCAATCAAGAAATGGTCAGGTGAAATGAACAGATACCTCTTCTAAGAAGTACAAATCATCAACAAACGTGAAAAAAATGTTCAATATCTCTGGCCATTAGAGAAATGCAAAGTAAAACAACACTAAGATTTCATCTTACACAAGAAAGAACAGCTATCATCAAGAAGTCAAAGAACAGCAAATGCTGATGTGGCTGTAGTGAAAAAGGAAGCCTCCTACATGATTGGTGGGAATGTAAACTAGTACAATCATTAAGGAAATAAGTATGGAGATTTCTTAAAGAACTAAAATTAGAAATTCCATATGACTCAGATATTTCCTTTCTAAGTACCTTGTCCAAAGGGCTAAAGATATCGCATTTCAGTGACATGTGCATACCAATATTTACAGCAGCACAAATCATAATAGCTAGATCCTGGAAGCAGTCTGTATGCCCATCAATAGATGAGTGGATAAAGAAAATGTGGTATCTATAATAATGGAATACTACTTGGTTATAAAGAAGAATAAATTTGAGACATTTGTAGAAAAATGAATACATCTGGAAAATATAATGTTGAGCGAAATAAATAAGACCCAAAGGAGTATCTCCTATCTTCCTAATCTCCCCTCCCAGACTCTTAAATATTAATTTTAGTTGATGTGAAACACAATTAGAACAATGCATGTACTACTGAAGCAAATAGAGTAATTTATTAAATGTCCTTAAACGTCAAATCTCTTGAAGATGCAATAGAAATAGTCGGTTGAGAATCACACAGACCTAGGCTTCCTGTCATATGCCAAGCAGAGGTGGGGTCACATGTTGTATGGTACAGAACCTGCCCCTGCCCAATACTTAACTAGCCATATAAATGTGTACATGAACAAGGCAGCAATGCAAGTCTACCCTGCGGTCACGCTGTGAGAGTCACATCCCTGTTAAATGGCTAATATAAGTCTAACAGCTTATTATTCTACAGCACGTGCACAGGCATATTCTCAGCTGACACAAAAAAACAGAACCCCTCTGTGAGGAGGGAAAGACATGACGTCACTGCAGTCTTGAAACTTCAGAACAGTTGAGGGACTTTTTTATAAAATCATACCTGATTAGAAAGTAGCACGGCTAGTATATGAAGGCCAGTTCTTAATTCTACCCCAGTATATCAAAAGATATTCTCAGGGACAAGGAGGCTTCTGAAATGATCTGGGAATGTTAAGGAGAATGAATAGATTGAGAGAATATTCAGTTGTCTGGTTGCTCTTTGTGCTCTTGATCTCTACAGGTGACTTGAGACTCAGAATCTGGTTTTAAGAGTCAGTGACCCCTTTCTTTATTGAGGCAGGAGCACAGACAGACTCCATGGAGACCTAGATACAGCTTCTTACATTTGCTGCATCTACCAGGCCCTCCTGCTAGAAATGGGATTTCTTCATGGCCTGGGTGTTTCAGTCTCTGGGTTGGCTTAGAGTTGGACTGTCCATTTTCTCTGACAACTGTCCAGAGAGATGAAATACTATGATCCCACATCACCCTGAGAAAGGGTTGTGACTCTGCAAAAACACCACCTAGCACAGGTGGGATGCTAGAAGCCTGTTTAGTTTGCACAGAAAACACATGACAGCCCTGACCCCTGCTGCACTGGGTGATGGAGAGCAATGTGTTGGGACTGCACCCAAGCAGATCGTGACCACCAAGAATCTTCCTTGCTAGGCCCAGGCAGACACCAGAAGAGTGTCCTTCTCTACAAAGACAAGTAAGATGCTGAAGCTCCTCTCCAGCCTCAGTGCCCACTTTATGGGCTATTCCCAGCTCCCCCATCTTGCCACCACCTGCAGGCTGTGACCTCTTGACAGCGCCAGGGATCTATTACAACCTCCGAGGCTCCTAGCCTAAATGCAGTGTGACCCAAATTACTCAAACACCAGCCGCCTGCTTCACAGCCAGGTTTCTTGGAGCTGAATAACCCTGATCACTTCCTACGAAAGCCATGATATTTAAATTAGAAATGCTTTTCCCCAGGTAATAAGTGACCTGATCCTTTAATCCAGTTATTTTTAAGTTCCATCAAAAACATACACTCACTCTTGGCCTAGGAACAGAGGCAAGGCTATAAAATAAAACTTCCTCATAGCTGGGAAATCAAAGAATCTCCCCAGTTCTCTTTGTTCCCCTCCCTCTCTTTCATAACACCTGCGTTTAGTACACAGGGTACCATCAGTATTCAGCAAAGAAATATTTCCATGGACCATGCATAGGTGCATGGTTCTTCCAGAGCTTTCTGAATCTGGACAGCTCCATCACAAAGGCTGATGGGAGGAGGGTGTGCCACCTGGCTGGTGCTAATGCTTGGAGATCAGCATCAACTGGATCACACTGGCCTTGGAGGAAACGGAAAGCTACAGGAAGGAGGAAACCAGAGGAGTATGGGAGCAGAACACAGAGGTCAAAGAGATCAAGCACTGTCCTGCAACCTTGGCTTCCACCCATAAGCCTACTTTGGAACCTGGTAGCATGCCATGCCATAGGCATGGGAACCTGGTGTTTCCCAGAATTCTGAGGTGGTTTCCTACTCCCCAGCAAGTACCAATTCACATAAAAAGAACAAATGAAGCAAGGCAAAGTGCTGCAGCAACTACTGGAAAAATTATAGTCCTGTTCAATGGTGCGAATAGTACAGGCCAAAAAGGGATTCTGAAGAAACCTGGGCCTACCCTGAGCAGGCTGGCCTACAGTCCCTCTGGCCCTCCCTGCTGAAAACAGCATGCTGGAGAAAGGGCTGGGACTCTGTGTGGCCCCTTCAACCCTGTCAGGACAGACAGAGCAGGAAGGCTGGCTTCTGTTGTTAGGTTCTACATTAGGGGGAAGCACAGAGGGCCTGGTGACATCAGGGCCACATTCCAGACACAGGCAGTCCTTTCCCTTCCACTCCCAGCTGAGCTGCTTCCGGCCTGTGACACGAAGGGCCTGTATTGACTGTGGGAATCCAGGCCCCAAACCACTCCCGCAGGAGGCCAGAGACTTTCTGGCTGGTGGGAGGCACACGGCCAGACTTCAGACCCCAAGCCTTCCTGGGGCAATGCTGTGACCCCTGAAAGGGTTAATACCAACCACTCTATTTCCCTCCCACTGACCTCCCACCATGAAGCCATTATAGCTAAACTGACTAGGGGAGTCCTTAAAACAGCAAAAAAACACCCCAATCTTTTGGTTGCCAGGCCCAGCGTTTTTTCTGAGAGTGTGTGGATTTGGTGCTACTCTTCTCCCTGGCTCGTACCTCAGACACAGCTCAAGGATGTGTGGAAACACTCTGGAACTCCACACTGGCCCCAAAAGACAAAGCTCATGTTCCCATGAAGGAAAGACATCCACTTTGAAAATAACAGTGTCCCCAACACCACTGCCCGCTGAAAAGCCACTGGTGCAAATGTCAGGCTGCACATCTGGAAAATGTTAAGGTGCTATTTGATTAGCACATTTACAGCTTGAGTTTTCGGTGAAAAAAAAAAAAATTGGAGAAAGCATGAGTGGTGGGGTGAGAGGTAAGGAGGGGAGGGAAGGAAGCTGAGGATTTTCCTGCAGCAACTGGTGAGAGGGTTGTTTCTTCCCATTTCTTGGAGATCAGAACTGCAGCAGTGGTAGAGAACTGCTGGGGGGCTCCCTGGGTTGCCCTGAACTAGGAGAGAGGCAAGTTCTGTGTTCCCCCAATGTAAGACACTCAGGATTCTGCCATGGAGTTGCCAGAGACTCTTTTCACTGAAACCTCTTATGCAGGGAAGTCCCCACCTACAGAGCTAAGCAAGAGTGAGGCCACAAAGAGAACTCTGGTTCCTTCAGTCTGAAATTTCTAGAGGCACTGATTCTGCTGAAAGCAAACACCAGACCAGCTTTGGTTCTTTACAACTTAGCTGCATCTCTCTTGGTTTTAAAATAGTTCAGGATATTAGATTTGTGTCTGATCAACGAAGGATGGCAGGGACAAAAGCTGAGTACCACTGCAGACCCGACAGAATCCACGATGCTGTGGCAGAATAGAGAGCACAGAGAATACACTGCCAGATACATGTGAAGTTAACCCTCCGTGCACAGAAGAGTCTGTGGCTATGACCAGAGCTGATGTGTTTCTCTTTCCATCCCCATGGGACCTTCAGGACACAGTTCCCAAAGGTGCCACATCTCCCTGTGGATATGGTGAGCCCCATGACATGGAAACAGAAGGCTCTTTGTAGACATCAGCAGTGCGGCTCTTGAACAAATGCAAGATGACAACTAGAAAACTAGTCGCCAGAATCCCTGGGTTCCTCAGTAAAACACTTCCATTCTGGAAAAGGACACGCAAATACTCCGTCTCACACACACACACATACATACATGCATCACTCTCAAAACATTTTCTGCCACAGATGACTTGTGTACCTGTGTACTGAACATGTGTTGGGAAGCTTCCTCCCAACACATGGACATTTTGTAAGATTTGCAGGAGGAGGAGGAGGAGAAAGGGGAGGGAGTGAAGAAGCAAGTCACCAATCCAAGCTCAGCTGTCCACACTCTAGCACAAAAAGCTCCACAGCACAGCATTACCCCAGACTCTGAATCCCTCCATAAAGACTCCTTTCAGATTAGAAAGAAAAGGACAATAAGGTGGGCACCAGACAAGGCTTACCCTGCCCAAGGCAAAAGCCTGGAGTGTTCCTCAGATGTCCTCAGTCTGAACTGTCTTTTTTTTCCCCAGACAGGTTCCAGTGCACACTCTGGCTCCCGCTGGATAAATTCCTTTCGAGTCTCTAGACTAAAGATTGTGATGTCACCACTGGCCCTCCCTCCGCTCCCTAAAAGGTCATTCATGCTAAGAAGGCCTTTAACTCAATTCAAAGAAGCCTGGCTCCTCCCTGGCTGCTAGGCCTGGAAAGCGGTGGGCTTCTCTCGTCACAAGCCGCTCCACCCTACTTCAGTCAGGCCTGGGGACCCAGCCAGAAAGTGCAGCTTGAAAATGTAGGCATGAACCTGCTTTCTGGAGATTCTGAAAACAGATCTTGAGACAAGCAGAAAATGACTATCCCAGAAGTATTAAGTCTACAAAAAAAGTCTGAAAGATCCTAGGGAAATGTCCAATTAAATAGAATTTTCAGGACAGCTTTTATATCTCCATTCAGAGAAAAATAGTTCATATCTTACTGTGCTCCATCATCTTCTTTCTAGAAATACATATTTAATATAGACAGTATATATACCTCAGGAGCCAACTCTTTTTTTACTCCACAACATTTCACAAGCATTTTTTCATTTTATTTAATGGCTCCTGCATAATACAGTTTAAATGATTACCTGACAGCTTATGCTGAAACAGACAGGTGAATCTGAAACCACAGATGAGGACTTCAATTTTTAGACATGTCTGGATGAAGTGGCTCCCCCCATAACTAGCCAAGAGTCTTCTGCCACCAAGACAGATCTGCAGTTGCCTGGGGTAGTGATGCGAGTGTCACAAACACGTCCAGCACTTGCTCTTGCTCACCACAAAATCAGATACCAGAACCACAGTAAGTCTCATGGAACATTAAGTTTTATCAGCTGGGGACATCCACTAACTCCCAACCCTGCCTCCAGATCTACCCACCTCATACCCAGGAATTCTAGGCTGATCTAGAAATTTGGGGGCATAAACTTAGGCTTTGGCTGCCTAGAAATACTGTCAGTTAGAATTCCTAGACAACTCAACACCACGAAGTAGTGCTTATTTTCCTCATAAGATTTTGGAGTAGATGAAAAGAACTAAGATTTACAATAAACTGAATACAGAAAAGACCACAAATACCACGCATGGTCCAGTGGGGGCAGCTGCTCTGGGGTCAGTTTGGGAGCAATTTGTTCTTGTGAAGGGAAGTGAAGAGCCAAGGATAGGAGCAGGGTCCCTGATTGTTGTAGTCAGGGGTTACAAGGAGAACAACTGATACAGGACACAGAGTTTGTAATACTGTTTTATAATCACCCAAAGTTAAACATGAGACGGTGCAGAAAGATCTGTCCACAACACTAAGACCCAGGATAGCCGAGGGCCTGGATCCCACAGCAATATCATGCAAGAGTCCCACTAGAGACCCGAATGCATGACAATGCCTCCCACAGTACCAACTGGG
>RJWM01044269.1:0-13353 GCA_004363535.1 Dasyprocta punctata | reverse complement strand
TGCTCTCCCGGGGAGCCCTCCATCAGGTTTCTCGTGGCCTTAAGCAGGAATTTACTAAGTAAATGGCCTTGTCCCCTAGCACCTGTGACCAGCGTTCTCAATTCTAGCTGCTCATTAGAATTTATTTGGGGTGGGCTTCCCACAACCAAATGGAGGGACATTCTACAATTCAACTGACCAGAACTCTTCCAGCATGTCATGGTCCCAACAGACAAAGAGAGACTCAGAAATTACCCCAAATTAAAGGAGTCTAAGATAAAACAACAAAACACAAAGTGGGGTGCTGGAAAAGAACATCCGTGCCACAATCGGCAGAATTTGAGTAAATCTGTAGAACAGACATCAATTAATTTCCTGATTTTGATCTTATGTTGCTATGTAAATGATGAACATTTGGGAGAGCTGCCTGAAAGATACAAATTCATCTCTCTTAGTCTTTTTTGCATCTTTCTTAAAAGTCTAAATCATTTCCAAATAAAATGTGAACAATTACCATTCCTCAAGCCAAAGCCCACACTCAGATCAATGCATAGGAGACAGGGGCCTCTCGGTAGGTGCTTTATAAAAGCTATGGAGCTGATTCTGAATCCTAGAGAAGAATTTGAGTCTCCCTTCTGGAAGGACCAAAACTAAGAAAGCAACGGTCATTTCAAAATTCTTCCTGCCCTACTAGGAAAAGGAAGGAGATGGGGTGGCATCTCAAAATCACCGCCTTAGACAGCTACCTCCACTGTCAGCTACTGGCTGACAAATAAGTTAATCCTGTTCCTACACTGTAGGATGCTCCCCTCCCTGTGGAAACCGGCAGACACGAAATACCATCGACTCTCTGCAAATGCAGCTATAAGAAAATGAGGCTTAATCTGCTTTGATTAATAAGGAGGAAACAAAAGGAAAAACTGGAGGATACAAGAGGAAAACAAAAGACAGGGAGAAGTGTGCCCAGAAAAGCAAAAGGAAAAACCATGGAAGGTTAAACAACATAAAAAAGATCTCTGGATTCTGGTTCAATTTTAGTGGCTGCAAAAACAAGACTCTCGGCTATTTGCATATAAATGTGCTGGAGGTGGGGGAGCCACAGTACTCAGCTGCGCATTCTAACTTTCCCCTTAAAATCTGTTCCCAAAGCAGCTGCAGGAATCAGCTGCAAATTCCAGATCTAAAAATGAAAGTCACAGGGTGGAACAGGGGAGGAGGCAGGGGGAGGAGGCAGCCGGGACACTGAGTGGCGCCCTGATTAACCCGCTGGGGCCTGCAGCCCATTCACATTGCCGGGGATCCTTTGAAGGTCTCCTGGCCCAGGCTGCACCCTAGAGCACTTACATCAGAATCGCTGCAGAAAAGGGCCCAGCTAGCCTGCCTCTGAGAATTTCCCAGGCAATTTGAATCAGCAGCCTTGCTAAACAGTAGGTCAGGGGTCTGTCTGCAAACTTTGTAAGAGGCAAGAAAAGCAAGTATTTTAGGCTTTGTCTCTCCACTGAAACTGCGGGACTCAGTCACTGTGCAGCCCCAGACAATACCAGTGATGGTGCCTGTGTATAGAAGACTAATTTACAAAACACTAATAGACAGCCGCCCCCAAGACCCTCGCTGATCAGGTGTGATCTCTGGAGCAGCAGTTCAAGGACGCTTGTTAGAAACACTGAATCCCAAACTCCAGCACAGAACCCTCTTGAACCACATCTGTTGTTTTAATGAGGTCCCAAGATGATGGTGACACCCAGAAATGGAAGAAGCTGGCATGAAGCTAAGGACTGTAAATGACAACCAGCTTTAGAAGTCCAGACAGCTGGGCTGAGTCTTGTAGCACCAACTCTTTTGCCCTTCAAATTGTCCTGAGCATTTATCCAGGGATCATTCTGGCCCTTTGTCGGTTTAGGGACTTTGACAGATATAAAATAATGTAGAAATGCAAATTGTCCATAGGGGCAGCAAAAGCACTGGCTTCTGGCCAAAGAGGGCGCTGTCCAGTAAGCAGGTGCTGGGTTCTGTGTCCTCAGTTGGCTTGAGGCTGGGCAGGGCTGGCTCCCACAGGCTGTCATTTCATAAGCCAAGGAGCTTCAACCCTGCTTTTCCCAGGCTGCCGTTCACAGCTGCACAAATACAGAGCCCGAAGGAGACAATTACCATGTGCCCGCCAAATTTGAGACAGCCTGGAGACGCTGAATCCCACCAACTCAAGTCCATTACTCTGATTTTGACTTTCTCCAATTTCGTTTAGCCCTGCCCCGGGCAGGGAGGTGGCCTGCTCACCCAGGCATCCCCAGTGCCTGGCAAAGCATCACAACTCAACAGTTTTTCATAGGATAAGTGGATACAGGAAGTAAGATGCTCATTTCTGGGGTGCATACATCTTCAGGTCCCAAGTGCCTGTGACTGACTGGTGGCCTTCCTATATTAACAAGCAGAAGGGTTGTGCATTTTCATTTGTTTCAAAGGAGCCATGTTGACATTCCCTTGCTGTACAGAACTGACAAATGAGAACAGAAGCTGTTCTTCAATCTGCTGCCACAAGCAGATGGCCTAAGGGTCTGTGTCCTGGCCCGGAAGGTTAATGGGACTTAGGACGATGCTTCCTGTGTGCTCTCCAAGCTAAGGCATTGAGCAGGAAGGCAATGAACTGAGCAACTCTCTCTGAGTGCCTGTCTGCCAGTCATCTGGGACTAGCTGTTGTCAGAGGATGTTTGCCATGTCCTAGAAAAATGCTCTCCCTGCAAAGCTCTGCCAGTGATTAAAGCATGAGAAGTGTGTACACACCGCTTCATAAACCCGTGCACCTGCCTCCAACGTGTCCCTATGGAACTCGGCTGTGACACATTGTGTGGAGTGGACTTGGAGAGGAGGCATGAGGGGATGTCGCACTGCAATTAAGGACTGGGATGGTTCCCTGAGCACCAGCAGCTGGAGAAGCCAGCTTGGTCCAGAGGACTCTCTTCTCCAATCTGCAGTACAGATGCCTCCCCTGGGCACTGTTGGAGGCTGCAGGCCCAGGGCTGGGATTCTGCACTCCTAAGAGCTCCATACCCTGAGCATGGAGGAAAGAGCATGAGGCTTGTGAATGGCAGGAGGCAGTGCTCTGCCTTCTAAGGGTGGGTGATAAACGCTGACGCAGTTTCTTGTGGTTCCCTTGGGATGCTCACTCCATCCGAAGGAAGCACCATCCTAAGAAACTCGGTCCCAGGTGAGGAAGCAATTGAGATCTTGGCCCACAGGCCCAGCCAAGCTCCCAGCTGTCCTACAGCATCACTTGCCTGCTGCATACCTGAGCTGTAATTCTAAAACCCCCAGGATCCTTGTAAATGGTTCCTCTACCTTCAGTCAGGTTGCCCCATCTGAAACTATCTACAAGCTATGCCCACTACTCTACCCAGTGGGTAGACTTGTGACCAAATACATCATTAGTTATTCTCAGGAGCTTTAAACTTAGGGCTATTTTTATGCACAAATAGTAATGCATAAGCTGGGTCTTTCCTTCCTGAATGCCTTCTCTGAACATCTGATCATTCCCATTATTTAAATTATCATCCTCTTAGAGCCCTCTCTGAAGGTACAGGGCTGTATATGTAATTGCCTATCAGATACTGCAACCCCAACACACAAATCTGTATTGCTAGCCCTGTGTTCATCCTCCCTCACCCCCAAATACCTTTTCCACATTTATTTGGTGCTGCCATCAGTTTGGTTACAGGAGCCACCATTCCCTGGCCCCAACTCCAACATCAGACTGGTGCTGTTGGCAGGCTGACACCTCTGGCTTCCATCCACCCCTCTGCATTCTTAAGGACCTCACTGCCTACATTTATGTCAGTGTTGCCATCATGACAAGTTCCAATTATTTCTGGGTACATTTTTTGCTTTGTTTTTTGGATATACTGTCACTGTCCTAGGGGCTATTCTCAAGGTCACCTTGGCCCTGGCTTTCACAGGTTCCCCATTTCTTTAAGAAGAAAGTAAGAATGGCATGCAATGCCCCACTGGGCTTGTTCCTGGCCTGCTGATGAAGCCTTGTGTCCCGCAGTAACTGCCTTGAGTGTGTGCTCTCAACATATCATACTTTACAGAGTCCCCAAATGCACCCTGCGATTTCATCCTAGTGGAACTTCACACAGTTTTTCATAACTCCAGCAACCACTATGTCCTTCTAAACACAACTCAGACATCACCTTTCCCACGCACCCCTTTCAGACCCAGGTGGTCTCTGTTTCCTTGTAAGGACTGTGCATGGTTCTGTTGTTGAACATCCACCTTTTACTGCAAGTCATCTATTTGCATGTCTGTCTTTGCTTCTAGACTAGCAACTCTTGATGTGGCTCCCCAGCCCAACGGTATCAGCACAGACTATTTGCAAATGCAAATTCTCAGGCCCCATTTTGGACTGAATCAGACAGTCTGCGATGGGAGCCCTGCAATACATTTTAACAAACAACCCAGGGAAGTGTGATGCACAGTGAGGTGTTAGAACCATCATCCTGGACCAGTCAGGGCAATTAGACTCAACTGAGAGGTTTTCAAAGATCTTGACCCAACTAAAAGGCTTTGATAATGGAACCCAGGTGTCAATATTCATAACACCACAGGGGAATCACAATATGAAACCAAAGTTGAAAACCTCTGACCTAGTTCCTTTCTCCTAAAATACAATCTCCACATGAGTATCTGAAGCATTACTTGAGAACTTGTTAGAAACGCATAATTTCAGGTTCTATATCAGACATACTAAACCAGAATCTGCAATTTAACAAGAATACAAGGTCATTTGAGTGCACATTGAAATTTGGGAATTTGAGAAGCACTATCTTATCACAGTCCTTAGCAAAGTGCTTGATAAATTCCACAAAAGTAATAAAAACAACTATTGTGATTCTCATGGATTTGGAAAATAGTATGTAAATTTATGGCAAGTGAAATATTAAGTTAACTATAAAGATTTATTCATTAGGTCATTTACTCCAAAAAGTTCAGGAAGTGACTATTACATGCTGCATGTACTTTTATATTCAAAAGAGATGATAGTAAAGAAAAAAGACCCAGCCCTCAAAGACAGCAGGAAAGACAGACATTAAACACATAATTAATTAAAAATATTCCTTGATGAATGCTATAAAAGGGAATTGAAGCCAGGCGTGGTGGCGCACGCCTTTAATCCCAGCACTCGGGAGGCTGAGGTAGGCGGAGCGTTGTGAGTTCGAGGCCGGCTTGAGCTACAACGCGAGCACAAGGCCGGCCTGAACTACATAGTGTGACCCTGCCTCAAAAAACCAGGGCCGGGAGTTTGGTTCAGTGCCTTAAGCGCCTGCCCTGGCAGGCGCGAGGTTGTGAGTTCAATCCCCAGTGCCGCAAAAAAAAAAAAAAAAAAAGGGAATTGACCAATGTCATCAGCACATGTTACATCCACTTTTCTTTGTCTCAGTTGAGTGGATATTACTGCTCTGAGCTCCTTCCAAGGTAGGGTGGAAACTTATCAGAGAAAATCAGTGATTATGGTCAAGGGACCTAAACGAATTTGGATATAAGGCATTGACTTGATTTGGGTTCCCCTCAAACAGACTCTGAACAAGGACGTGGGTGAAGATAGATTATGTGTGAAGAAATTTCATGAAACACAAATGAGATGGAGAAGAGAAATGAGAGAAGCCAAGAAGAGGGACACCAGGGAGAGAACGGAGTTCACTGGGGACCCTCTGGGAACAAGCTTGGACACACTTCAGAAGTATCTCTTAGGCACCTTAGGAAGCAGAAATATTTATCCATCTATTATATTCCTCACAGATTGAAAGCACTCAGGAACATTAACTCCTCCATACTCCTAGGTCTTATCTTCAAGCAGTTGAGCTACTTCACTGGAAAGTGGATCCTAAAACGTTGCCAGAGAAGCAATAGCAGTGCCACCTGGGGACCTATAAGAAATGCTAATTCTCAGGTCCCATCTGAAGCCCACTAAATCAGAATCTCTGGGGGTGGATCCATCAGTCTATGTTAAACAGCCTTGCCCGGGATTGTGATGCCCACTGAAGTTTGAGAACCCTCATAATCAGAATACTCTAGGCAGAAAAGAAGGCATTCCAGGGCTTGAGAAGGGAGGCTGAGATGTTCTGAGATGCACCAGGTGAATCCAGATGAGTGACAGGGCCGCAGGACTGGTCCTCAACTGCACCCGCCGCAGTTTGTTTTCATGCACGTATTCTAGGTTTTTCATGTCTTCACCATGAAAGTTTTTAAGCCTTTACACCTTGCCTGGTACTAAACTCAGGGCTCAAAACATTAAGAAATAAGACACACAGGCTCCACCCTTATGAATTTGTAGTCCGTTGGGGAACACAGTAGTACATGATCTGATCAGAGGAGTGAAAGCTCCCTGAATTTAGTAACCTTCATTGTCCACCCATATCACCCAGGAGTTGTGCTGAACTATAATTAATTGAGAAGATTTCAGGTATTAGTCCAAGAACCACACTTTGAATAGCAAGACCTTAGAGGAAATTTAAAGTGAGAGCTGAATGATAAATAACAGATGGCCAGGTTACAAATAGGTTGACCAATTGTTATTTGTTGCTCAGGACTGAAGGTTTTCTTGGGAAATAGGATGTAAGGGTCAAACTGAACTAGTTAGTCAATGGGAAGAAAGAGTGAACAGATGAGAGAGTAAGCCAAGAATTCATGAAGTACCTGAAGGTGTAGTGTGGTCCCAATGTTTATGTCTGCCTAAAATTCATGTGCCAAAATCCTTGCCATCTTCAAGGAACACAATAATTCTCCAGAAATGCATCCCAATTTAAAGAAATTTCATGAAATTCCTAGAGAATTAAAAATTATGATCCTAAGTATACTTAATGGGATTCTAGAGAATACAGATCGACAATACAATGAAATGAGTAAAACGTTGCATTACATAAATGAGAAATTCAAGAATGAGACAGAAGCCACTCAAAAGAATCAAGCAAAAATCTTGGAGCTGAAAACTTTAATCGGTGAAAGAAAAAACACAATTCAGAGATTTTACAACCAGCCTACAGCAAACAGAAGAAAGAATTTTTCAAAGTTGAGGATCACTCTTTTGAAATAAACCAACTAAAAAAAAGACAAAAGAAAGAAGAAAGCCTATTAGACACAACTAAGCAAACAAAATTTGCATTATAGGATTTACAGAAGAAAAAAAGGAGAAAGTCATTGAAAAGATCTTTAACCAAATAATAAACTAAAAATTGTTGAAGTCTAAAAGCAGATATGGATATCTAGATCAAAAAGACTGAAACTATCCCAACTAGAGTAATCTAAAACTGAGTTTCACTTAGGCATATTATACTCAAAATGTCAAAAGTATATAACAAAGATAATTCTAAAACAGGAGAAAAACATTGAGTCACAAATACTCAAACTTCTATCAGATTAATAACAAATTTCTCAACAGAAACCTTATATACCAAAAGAGAATGGGTTGATGTATTCAAAGTTCTTAAAGAAAAAGAAAAACAAAAACTCATCAATCAAGAATACTATTGGTAGCAAAACTATCCTTTAGAAATAAAGGAGAAAAAAAGTTTTTCCCAAACAGAAACTGAAGAAATTTACCACTACCAGAGTAATCCTACAAGAAACATTTAAGGGACTACTACACATTAGAAGAAACATTTAAGAGATTAGATACACAAGGATAACTACCATCATGAAAACACAAATGTATAAAACTCACTGTATTGGTTTGATCCTGTGTGCCCCCAAGGCCTAAGGTAATCATGGATGGGGCTGAGTCTGGCATTTGTGATTGGTTTGTTGTCTAAGACTGGGATTGGTGATGTGAGTGTTGCACCTGCCCAGGGGTAGGGCCAACTTACAGTGTAAGGGTGAGGGGAAGGCATGTATGCCCTCTCTCTCACTGGTTCACCTTGCTGTTTGGCAGCTGCCATGAATGGTTGCCCTGCTGTGCCATGCTTCCTTAGAGCCAACTAAGGATGGACTGAAACCCCCCAGAACTGTAAGAAATAAAACTTTCTTTCCCTAATTTTGGGCATCAGATATTTTGTCTCAGCAATGAGAGAAGAAGTAACTAAGACAGGCACGAATTGAACAAATACACAAAATAGAAACAAGACAATCAAACCTTAATATGACTAAAAACAACCAAGCAAGGTTCAATAAGATTATCAAAAAATAAAGAATATACAAAAAGATCAAAGAACAATTAAAATGACAAAAGGAACTTAATGTTTGTCAAAAAACTTGACTGTAAACAGACTAACTTCACCAAATTAAAGGACATAAACTGATTGAATGGATTGAAAACAAGATCCAACTATATGCTACCTATAAGAAACTTACTTCAATAGTAAATATATACATAGAATAAAAATAGTGTTGTAAAAAAACAAGCTATGTAAATGGATATGAATAATGAGCAGGAGTAATTATACTTATATTACATGAAACAGATGTTTAAAACATTAAAGGCAAGGTAATTATATATTGATAAACTGATCAATTCAGCAAGAAGATATAACAATTGTAAATGTATGTTCCTCCAAGACTGGAATACCTCAAAGTATAAAGGAAAAGTTACTAAAATAAAACAGAGAGAAAGGGTTGTTGTTGTTTGTTTGTTTGTTTGTTTTTTAGAAGAGAAAGTTCTAATACAATCATGGTGGGGGACATCAACACTCACCTTTCAGCAACTGAAAGAGCATACAGATGGAAAATAAAAAAATATATACCAGAGTTGAAAAATACTACAGAGCAAGTCCAGAGGCCAAGATCATCCCTAACCCAGCACAAATCCTACTGAAACTTGGCAGGACTACACAGCACATTTCTGTGATCTGACTTGGACACTTCCATAGAAATGTGGACAGCAGAGAAATTTTATCATTTTTCCTTTTCTTTGATTGCTCTTCCTTTTTCCATCCAGTTGTGCTTTTGTTGTTGTTAGCTCTTTTTGTTTTGTTTTGTTTATTCAATATTTAGGCTTCTTACCTTTCTTTCTGTTTTATTCTATTCATCTTTCCGTCTTTCCTCAACTATCCCTTTTGATTTTGTGATAATTTCATGTGAGTGAACACTGTCTCTTTTCTTTTCAGTTCACTTCAATATTCTTTTGATTTCTCTTCCATTCTTTGTCACTTGTGTTCTTCTTCAGTTTCCCAAAACATGGGTGACCAGTCCTCTGGGCTTGCTTATACTATATTTGCCCTCATTCATCTCTCTGTTTTGTCCACTATTCCTCTTAACCCCCCTCCCGCACCCCCAGGGTAAAATCACTCTAAGGGGAAATTCATTGCATATAAGTTCATGGTATATATTGCACTTTGTTATATAATTGTAGAACTTATTCCTATGATTAAAGATGCCAAATTAATAGTTACCACAATTTGTCAGTTGCTACTTTGAGCTTGATGCTATTGTTATTGCTAACTATGCTACTTTAGCCAGGATGTTATGCATGTTCTAATCAATTTTTCACCCTTGTATAACAACATTGTGGTTGTCTAGAGTCATAAACATCACCATAGTTCATTACCAAAGGGGTGCCGAGCCAAGTAGCAACTTCTCAACCTAAATAAATTGAGAATGTAGGTTCTTGGGATAAACACAAAGACCAAGACCCAACTACATCTAGAAGACATCTCTGAGGAATAGATATTTCCTAGGGAAGTCATGATACTAGTGATAAAGCTATCAACCATAAGAAATCTACAAGCATCAACACAAAAAACAAAATAGAAAAATAGAAAATAAAAAATGATAAGACACACAAGCAAAATGCAACACCAGCCCACCTAGGTTGAGTCCAGAACACAATGAGATAGAGGAAATTGAAAGTCACACACTGGAAATTGTGAAATGATAGCATCATAAGTGAAAAAACAAATGGATGAGGCTACAGAAAAAAATAATCTCTCAGAAAAAAATGATCAAACTGAAAGACATTAGAATAGATACAGATTTTTAAAAAACAGAGGAATGGTCAAAGTAGGAAATAAATGCAATTCATGGAACAGATCCAAAGAGAAATCCAGGAGATTAAAAATTTCATTGAAAGTATATACAACAGATTGAACAAAGGTGGGGAATGTCAGATCTACAAAATAGAATTGTGGCTGGCAACCATGAAAAAAAGATCTGTTAAAAATAGCAAGGAACCATGAAAACTCAATCCAACAGCTGCAAGATGAGGCAAAGAAGAACAACATAAAATTGGACAGAGTCAATAAGAAAGGAGCTATTGCAAATACCAGTAAAAAAATCTCTTCACATAAATTATGACAGAAAATGTCCCAAACATGGGTAAAAAATTTGATATACAAATAGGTGAAGCATATAAAACTCCAAATAGTCATTACCAAAATAAATCTACACCAAGAAGTATAATAACCAACACTTTAGAAACTCAGAAGAAGAACAGAATATTTAAAGCAGTTATAGAAAATAAACAAATCACCAATAAAGAAAAACCCATAAGAATGATAGGAGATTTCTCAACACAAACCTTGAAATCAAGGAGAGCTTGGTGAGGTACTCCATGCCCTGAAAAAAAAAAAAACCCAATCCAGATTGATGTACCCCACATACTATCTTTCAAAATCAATGGAAAAATAAGATATTTCCATGACAAATAATAATTAAATTCATGACCACCAAGCCTATCCCCCAAAATGCACTGCAGGATATTTTAGAAAGAGGTAATGAAGATCACAATTTCAAGAACAGTGATGGAAAAAATTCACCAGGCAGGTTAAGCAATCAAATAGTGGGGAAAGATAGTGGAACATCAACAGGAAAATAATATGAGAAGGATATTAAACATGTCAGTTATAACCATCAATGTAAATGGTCTCAATTTATCAATCAAAATTTAAAAAACTGGCAGAAAGAATAAAGAAGAAAGATCCAACAATGTGGTGCATAGAAGAAACACATTTAACTCAAAAAGAAACTCACAGACTAAAAGTGGAAGGATGAAAAACAATAATCCATGTGACAGGAACCTAGAAAAATGCAAGAATATATATTCTAAATGTGGAAAATGTGAACTTCAAGCCAAGACTTTTCAAAAGAGACAAAGAACATCACTTCACAGCTGTTAAGTGAAAACTCCAAAAAGAAGAGATAGCAATCATAAGTATATATGCACAAAATACTGGTGTGGCCAACTACAAAATAACAAATACTAACTCGCATGAAAAATCAAATAAACATTAACACAGTTGTAATGGATGACTTAATTCCCCACTGTCACAAATAGATAGGTCAACTTGACAAAAAAATCAACAAAGAAATATCAGAACTAAAACAATGGAGTTAGTAGATATCTATAGTGCTCCACCCTACACAAAAATACACATTCTTCTCAGCTGTGCATGGAACATTCTCTGAAATAGACCACATACTAACCCAAAGAACATACTTAAGTAAATGCAGAGGAGCTGAAATTACCCCATGCATATTATCTGAGTATACTGAAATGAAAATGGAAGTCAATTGCAAAAGACACCACAAAAACCTCATAAACTCCTAATATCCTCCTGAACAATCAACGGGTCACAGATGAAATTAAATAAGAAATTAAACAGTATGTACAATTAAATGATAATATGAATATAACATATCAGAATTTATGGCACATAATGAAAGCAGTCTTAAGAGGGAATCTATAGCAGTGAATTCTCACATCAGGAAAACATAGCAAGGTCAAATAAACAACTTAATGTTGAACATCAAACTTCCAGAAAAAGAACAAATCAAACAAAAAGTTCATACAAGGGAGAAAATTATAAAGAACAGAAATTAATGCAATTGTGACTAAGAAAATACAAAGAATCATTGAATCGAAGAGTTGGTTCTTTGAAAGATTAAATGAAATTGATAAACCAACCTTAAGAAAAAGATGAAAGAAAAGACTCAAATTCATGCAATTAGGAATGAAAAGGGTGAAATCACAATGAACACTGCAGAAATTCAGAAGATCTTACCTACTTTGAGAACCTGTACCTTAATACGATGGAAAACAGAAGAAATGGATGGATTCCTAGATCAAGAAGATAGAAAATTTCTAAATGTGGACAATGAAATGTCAGTGTCAGTCAATGAAATTAAAATGTAATTAAAAACTTAACAACAAAGAAAAGCCCAGGTCCTGATGGATTCACTGTCAAATTCAACAAGAAATTTGGAGAAGAGCTAATACTACTAATGATAAAACACTTTAACGAAACTGAAAAGCAAGAAATACTCTCAAAATCATTCTTGGATACAAGTATTACCCTGATAACAAAACCAGAGAAAGGCCCAACCAGAAAAGAGAACTACAGACCAAACTCCCCAATGAACATAGACAGAAAAATCCTAAATAAGATAGTGGGAAACAGAACACAACAAATCATCAAGAATATTATATACCATGACCAAATACGTTTCATCCCAGGGATGCAGGGATGGATCAAGCAACTCAATAAATGCAATATACTACATTGACAGACCCAAAGACAAAAATAACTTGATCATCTCAATAACGCAGAAAAAGCATTTGACATCTCCAACACACATTCATGAGAAAAAAAAAAAACCTACAGAAAATTGGAATAGATGGTCTTTATCTTGATCTGATAAAAGCCATCTATGACAAACTGACACCCAACATCATACTAAATGGCCAAAAATTGAAAACTTTCAGTCTACAATCAAAAACAAGATAAGGATGTTAACTATCACCACTCCTATTCAATATAGTTATGGAAACATTAGCCAGAGCAATTAGACAAGAAAATGAAATAAAAAGAATAGGAAAGGAAGAAGTTAAATTATTATTAGTTGCAGATGACACAATACATAAAAGATCCCAAAAATTCCACCAAAAGACTTTTAAATTTAATGACCAAATTCAGTAGTGTAGCTAGATGCAAAGTCAACATTAAACAATCAATAGAATCCCTGTACACAAACAACAAATTCATTGAGAGAAAAATTAGGGAAACCACACCTTTCACAATAGCATTGAAAGAAAGAAAGAAAAAAGAGACACACAGACTGACAGACTTAGAAATCATTCTAACAAAGAAAGTAAAAGATCTATACATTGAAAATTACAATACTTTGAAAAAGGAGACTGCTACGGTTTATACATTGTGTCAACTTGAGAAGTCTAGCAGCTTAAGTAAGTAACTCAGCAGCTCTATATCCTGGGATATAGAGCACAGTTACCTGGTCATTGTTACAATTTGAGAAGGTCAGAAGTTTAACTGAGAGAGTCAGCAGGGAGCCAGGGGTCTTACTTTGTAAACATCCTCATCCTGTGCAAAGGAAGGCAAGGGTATTTGTGAAGCTACACCCACCCTGGGAGGGGGGTGTCCTGGGTAGTATATAAAG
>RJWM01044268.1:0-13347 GCA_004363535.1 Dasyprocta punctata | reverse complement strand
CCAGCTGATTCAGAGGATCACAGGCTGAGATGATAGCAACTGATGTAAAAAAACAACTTAATGCTTGTATTGTTTGATTGACTTTGAAGGCCCAAAGCTGGTAGTCTGAGCATCTATTGAGAGGATAACAATATCTAATATAGCCACTATGGGGAATTTTCTTCTGTCTTGTTTTTGAAATATAATATTGTTCTGATTGTTTTGTTTTGTTGCATTTTATTGTTTTGTTTTATTCCCTTTAGAAAAATAACACAGTAAGGCACATTATACCTACTAATGATTCCAGTAAAAAATATATATATAAACATAGAAAAACAGGACAAGATGTCTCCTAATGGGCTGAGCGTGTAGCTCAGTGGTACAGCACGTGCCTAGCATGTGCAAGGGTTCAGTTCTTAGCATCATCAAAAAAAAAAAAAAAGCCCCAAATCCCTTAGCTCCCCAAAAGCTGATGTCATAGGCATTGAAGTAGGGAAGCTACAGCCAAAGAACTAAAAAACCAAATGGTCAAAATGGTTGAAGAGATAAAAAAGGAAACATATAAGCAAATGCATAATATCCTTGATGAGCTCAAAGAAGATTTAATTTCTGCACCGGGGATTGAACTCACAACTTCACGCCTGCCAGACAGGTGCTTAAGCCATTGAGCCAAACTCCCAGCCCTAGTTTTTTGAGGCAGGGTCGCACTTATATAGCTCAGGCCGGCGTTATGCTTGTGTTGTAGCCCAAGTCGGCCTCGAACTCACCACGCTCCTCCTACCTCAGCCTCCTGAGTGCTGGGATTAAAGGCACCACCACACCCAGCAAGAAGATTTAATTTAAACAGGTAAAGAATTTTAATAATAAAATGTTCAGTGAGCTTAAAGAAGAAACGAAGATGAACTAAATTAAGCAAGACAATACTGGACATGAGTGACCACTTCATAAAAGAATTAGAAAGTATGAAAAGAAAGCAAACAGAAATAATATGAAAAATGCAATGGAATGCATGAGTAGCACATTTGACCACTGTGAGGATAGAGTGCCAGAAATAGATGGGGTGGATGTAGCAAACCAAAAAGTCAGTGACACCCTAAAAAAGAGAAGACACCCACACAAGATAGACCAGCAGCTAGATGACTCAAAAACAATAAGCTCAGAACTATAGAAAGAAAGGGAAAAGTAACAGATCACTCAAAAATTTATTCACTGCAATCACAGCGGAAAAATTTTCAAATCTAGGGAAAAGATTCAACATTCAAATACAAGAGGCTTATAAAACCCCAAATACCCATGACCACAAAAGAAACCTTCATGACACATCATAATCAAAATACCAGAAATTCAACAAGAACAGAGATACTAGTCCATACTTTTAAGTGAAGTAAATGGAACACACGTGTAAATATTGCATCGTTTCTCTTGTGAGAAAGCAAAAGTGTAAATGACCAAAATGTGTAATAGGGATTGTGAAATAGGAAAATGTTCAAATGGGGAAGTGAACAAGGGAGAGAGGTGGGGGGAAAGGAAAGAAGGGAAAAGTCAAAAAATAAAATAAAAAAGGGAGAAAAGAATGGAAACATGGAAACAAAGCTTTTGTAAAATGGGGAGGGGTTGAAGGGATGGGAGGGGAATGGGGAAAAAAACAGGTTATATCATGTACAGGTACAAATTCTCTACGATGTGGGCCTGGGATTTAGCTCAGTGGCTTAAGTGCCTGCTTGGCAGGCATGAGGTTGTGAATTCAATCCCCAGTACCAAAAAACAAAACAAAACAAAACAAATTCTCTATGATGAATGTGACCATTATGTGTATCTAAAATGTACCAATAAAATCTGATTGAAAAAAAAAAAAAACTATTAGTACCTGTATGTGGTGGCACAATGTCTATAATTTTTTTTGTTTTTCCCTGCCCTGGCACTAGGGTTCAAACTCACAACCTTGCCCCTATCAGGCAGGCACTTAAGCCACTGAGCCAAACTCCCAGCCCCAGCTTTTTTGAGGAAGGGTCGCACTGTGTAGCTCAGGCCGGCCTTGCGCTCAAATTGTAGCCTAAGCCGACCTCGAACTCACAACGCTCCTCCTACCTCAGCCTCCTGAGTGCTGGGATTAAAGGCATGCACCACACACCCAGCATGCCTGTAATTTTAGCAGTGTGGGGCAGAGGAGTCACTGTGAGTTCGAGGCCAGCCGGGGCTACATAGGGAGACCCTGTCTCAAAAAGGGGGATAAAAAAGTGTTAGAGAAAAACAGCAAGTAATCTATGAAGGCAAGACCATCAGCACAACCCTTAAAGGTCAGAAGGGAGAGCCCATTGTGAAGTTTTTCAAGCCCTAAAAGAAAATAATTGTCAACCCCAGACTTTTATATACTGTGAAATTAGCCTTCAAAATTGGCAGAGAAAGAAAGACTTTCCATGACAGATACATCACCACCTCCTCCCTGCCGGGCTGGGCATCTGGCTATCGCCCAGAGCACCTGACCAAGCCAGCCATGGGCTTGAAGAGCCACCAGGTGACGAGTTCCTTTTCTGGAAATAATGACTCAGAGCAGGGCCACCCAAGGTCACATAGCTGTCTGCAGAACTGTGGTGACCACTGCCTCTCCTGTCATACTTATACTCCTGTTGCACCCTCAAACTGAGGCATGGCCACTGTGGTTACGGCGTAGCATCGCTGTCATTCAAATCCGCCTTCCTGCCAGAACGGCCCGCTGCTTTCCGGTGGTTTCCAAAGTTCCCCCAACACGGGAGAGCCCCAGTTTTGCATACCCTCAAAACCCTGCCCAGGAACAGTGTCTGAAACAGAGAAAGTGCTGAGTCTTCTAAATCTGGAAAGTTCCACCCTCTGGGCCTGAAGTTCCCACTGCTGAGCTGCTCACTGCCGCTTCTTGGTCCTCTGCCCCAAGCCGTCCCCACCTCTCTCTTCCCCTTCCCTTCCCCTGCCAGCATTGCTGAGCAACCACTTTTAACACCAGGATAGAAAGAGGAAGAATGCCCTGCCCTTAACAGCTCCTGCCCAGGTCCAAGAGGCAGAGAGCTGAGTATTTCACCCCTTAATGCTTCAGTACATCTTCTGGGGGTGCAGGGAGGACCCTGTTGGGACCCACTTGGAAAACTTGGTCCCAAAGAGTTCACTGCCTATTTTATAGGTAGCAGGGAGCCAAGGGAGATTCTTGAGGAAGAGAGTAGTGTGATTAGAGCTGTAATTTAGACTCATGTATCTGGTTGCAAATCCATCTGCCCATCCATCCATCCGTTAAACACTTACTGAGCATCTACTCTGTGTGCAGGGTGCCATATTCCTGTCTCCCATCTACAGCACTGAATAAGATTGAGGTAGGCCGCTGTCTTCTTGAAACCGACCTTCTGGAGAAGAGGGGTGGACAGACAAGAATTGGGTCAGTGCTGCAAATCAGGAAGGGAATGAGCAGGACCGTGGGCCTGAGGGTGACCAGGAAGGTGGGCTCTCTAAGGGGGTGATCAAGGAGGTGACTAAGGAGCTAATGGGTAAGCTGCTGGGTATAAAAAGAGACAGAGGAGTTATGGGAAGCACATGGGGATGAGTGTTACAGACATGAGAGAAGGCAAGTGCAAAGGCACTGAGACAGGAGAGAGCTCTGCCTGTCGGAGATAATGAGCGAAAGCCACGGTGACCAATGGGAAGTCGAAAAGGTAGCTGGGGCTTTGTAGGCCATGGTGTGAGCTTTGGAGTTTTTGGAAGGGCAGACAGAGGCCACTGGAGATTTTTCAAAAAAATCTCCAGGTGATATATTTTGACTTACGTTTTATTTTTCTCTGTTGCAGTTTTCTTTTTAATTGAAGCAGCTGCAAGTACTTTAATCAGTTATTAAAAACAGATTAGGGATGGGGATATAGCTCAGCGTCAGCTTCTGCCTGGCAAGCACAAGGTCCTGAGTTCGATTTCTGGTACCCCCACAAAAGAAAGATTAAAAAAAAAAAATTAACAGGCAGAGGAACAGATAAGAAAACATATAGAATATATAAAACAAATACATTAAAACAGAGTGTACTCTTTGATGCATTGGCTATGCCAAATTAATCATTATCTTAGTTTTAGGTTTTAACCATAAATAGACCAGTCAGAATTTTCCTAGGGTGTATCAGCACCCCTTTTTCTTATATAAATCATAACAGTATATCCTTTAATACTCTAAAGATACTCTGAGAACCTCTTTTCCTGTTAACCTGTGAGAAGAGGGAAAGAGAGAAGGGCTATAGATTGCTAGGTGGGAATCTTTGTTCGGTTTCTTTCTTATTATAAAATCAGCTTTGAGGTCTTATCACTTTTAACATACATTGAGAGAAATAGAAAGTAAAATAAACTTTTTATAATTTTCCATCTTAAATTGGTCCCAAATTCATAAAATATAAACTAAAGGCAGCCAGTCATGGTGGTGCACACCTGTAATCCCAGCACACAGGAGGCTGAGTCAGGAGGACTGCTGGGAATTCGACGCCAGCCTGGGCTACATAGTGAGTTCAAGGCCAGCCTGAGCTAATTAGTGAAACCTTCTCTCAAAAAATAAAGAAAGAAAGGTGAAGTTGTTTGAGGACAAACACTGAGCTATCCATAATCATTTCAGATGTACTACATGCCTTTACAATCTTCTTCGTGTACTTTTGAAAAGAGAAAAGACAGAATCCCAGGCTCAGATTTCACAAATGGAAGCCCCCCCGCCACTCACACCCTCCCCACCCCCGCCATTTGCCAAGGTCAGAGCTGCCTCTTGATGTACGTAGCAGTTCCAGTCTAATGGTTTTCAGCATTCACTTGAGTCTCATGGGAAATGTTACTCAGCATCAAGATGCCGCCAGATGAGCGAACGGTGTCAGCATCGACTACTCGACGGAAGACAGAAGGGCTGGAGCTAATCTGCAGCAATCAACAGGGAAAAATAAGAAACCCAGAGCCATGTAGTATCAACATGCATTGCGGGGCAGAGTGGCGCCTGCCTGTAATCCCAGCACTCAGGAGGCCGAGGCAGGAGGATAGCCATGAGTTTGAGGCCAGCCTGAGCTACATAGTAAGTTCAAAGCTAGCCTGAACTACATGGTGAGACCCTATCACAAAACAAAACAAAACATACTTTAACAATCGCTAACATGCATTATTAGGCCATGGTCAAAGTTAACTGGAGCCATGAAGATTTCTTCTGCGAGTACACCCAGAAAGGGAGGATTTTATCGAGCCCCACAGCCATGGTAATAAGGCTTATCAGGGCAGAAACCATACACTGTGGCAGGGCACCCGAAAATACCAACTAGTTGGCCACAGTCGTCCATCTCAAGGCTACCAGGCCATGAATGCTGTCCAGCACCATCTGCGTTCTGAGGGTGACAATCACTGGAGAAATCTGACTTATGACTGCTTCCGCAGCAATTAATCCATCTGAGTTCAGAAAAGGTCAAGTCTTCCAAGAACATCTCCTTCACGGATCTGTGGCTCAATTCGATCATCGCCATACAAGTATTCCTTATTCATCCTTCTAACAACTCTCTACCATCTCCGAGACTTATACCAGCAAAACTTTTCCCTCTGGGTTTTCTTAGCCCATCCATCATCATATTCTGTTACAGTACCTCCTGTATTATCACAGACTTTCAGATTTCATTATTTTTATCATGTGTCAGATCTCTGAGATATGCTGGAGCCTGTGTTTCCTGGATTATGACATCTCTTGTGGCTTGGTGGAAAACCATGTGGTAGAAGACATAAATTATCTCACCCATAAATTCATCATCTTGTTCGGCAGTTAGCAATTCAGTAAGGGAAGGAAGTATCCCAGATTGAGCAAGCAGTGCAGCCCGAGTCATCCACAGATACAGCTCCAGTCATTACAACCACTTTGAAAACAAGGTCATTACCAGGCATGGTGGTACACACCTGTAATCCCAGCACTTGGGAGGCTGAGGCAGGAAGATTGCCAAGAGTTCAAGTCCAGCCTAGGCTACATAGTGAGTTCAAGGCCAGTCTAGCCTGCACTACATAGTGAGACCCTGTCTCAAATTAAAAAAGAAAGCAATAAAATAAAATAAGGTTATCTTCTACACCTGGTTTTAATATATCCTTGAGTTAGGATGGTCAGTTTTGCCAGAGCTCCCAAACATTTGATCGCAAAATCCTCCTCTTTATCATTAGAGATCTGGGCTGCAAGGTTCTCAGCATAATTGATAAATAGATTTTTAGTTGGTCATCATGCCGGGAAATATTGCTGATTTTCATCAGAGCAAATTGCACTTCAGAACCCATTTCATGAGCACCTTCAGCCCATTTCCTTCATGAATCAGTGTACATTCATTGCTCTGCAAGATTAATGCAGAAATGAGTTCCAAATCAGTTTGTTCATCTGAACATTCGAAGAACACCCTCACTAACTGTTCATCAGTGAATGCAAACACTGATTTAAAGCTGTCATCCAAGCTGGGCATGGTGGTGCACAATTGTAATCCCAGCACTCGGGAGGATCAGGTAGGAGGATTGTTATGAATCCAAGACCAGCCTGGGATACAAAGTGAGCTCAAGCCCAGCCTGAACTGCACAGTAAGACCCTATCTCAATAAAGAAATTCAGAAAGAAAGAAAGAAAGAAAGAAAGAAAGAAAGAAAGAAAGAAAGAAAAAAAGAAAACAGTTATCCATGCTTACACATATTGTCATTTGTAGTCTTCACTGCCTTGGGGTGCAGTGAGTTTTTCAAGGAGGTCAACTTGTACCATCTTATTCTTCAGCCCTGTGCCAAAGGCCAGGTTTAGGAGAAGCCAGTGGATGCTATTCAGTAAATCTTCATGCTCACACGGTATCAATTTTACCAGTTTTTCAATAACACCCATTACCACCATATCATTTTTATTCCTCATAAAAATGCTGTTTTTTTTTTTTAATGTTGCAGCTAGAATAAGCAGCTTAAAATTATTATCCTGATCAACAGCCTTCACCAGAGGCCGGCTTGGGCTGCAATGTGAGCATAGGGTCGGCCTGAACTACATAGTGTGACCCTGCCTCAAAAAACTAGGGACGGGAGTTTGGCTCAGTGGCTCAAGCACCTGTCTGGCAGGTGCGAAGTTTATGAATTTGATCCCCAGTGCCACAAAAAAAAAAAAAAAAAAAAAAAGAGCCTTCACCAGCAGGCGGACTATATTCATGTGCCTCACCTTCAGGTTTTTGTTGTTGCTGTTGTTGTTTCCCTGTCTTTTTGAGACAGGGTCTCACTGTGCAGTTCCAGCTGACCTTGAATTGACTATGAGGATGGTCTCAAACTCACAGTGACCCTCCTGCCTCAGCCTCTGGAGTGCTGGAATTACAGACCTGTGTCACTATGCCCAGCTCTTTCATTGTAGTTTTTGTAAGTTATCAGGATTTCCAGCAAACTGCAGGATCAGAGCAGGGCCCCAACCCCGTCTGGAGCATCTTCATACAAGGTATTCACCCACGTCATTAGTGCTACCGACTCCATCCATCTCCGCTCCCTCAAGGAGGTGGGTCTTTAGGTTTGCTTTTTTTCTTTTCTTTTCCTGACAATGAATCGTGGTCATTCTGCAGATACTATAAGGACTGTTTTACTTCATTTCATTTTGAGGGATGAATGTGTTTACATTCCTCAACCGCTTTCTGTGCCAGGGAAGTTGCATCTGTGTTGGCACCGAGGCCGTTCAGAGACACCCCGTGTTGGCATTCTTTTCGTTCTCTCGAACTGATGTGGCCCATTTCTCCAAGAACCGTAGCTTCCATGTCATACTGAATAGTATGCTTTCTCTTTTTTTTTTTTTTTTTTTTTTTTGGTACTAGGGATCGAGCTCATGACCTCGCACTTGCCAGGCAGGCACTTGTGCCACTGGGCTGTATCCCTGGCCAGTATGTGCTTTCTGATGGACGTACAGCAGCTCCCTCTTTGGACTTTCCTTCTGAAGGATCAGGGTCCTTCCGGAGAGGTGGCAGCAGCGGGGCTGAAGGCCCTTGGCCACTTCCAGGACCCCTGCAGTCACCTGCACCCTGAGCGACTCAGTCCGGCCTTCGAGGCGGTGCAGCAGCAGCACTGGGGTTATCGCGGTGAGACCACGGCTCCTCCCACAGCAATGGCCCCCAGGGTCCCCACTCCTACCAGTGGATGCTCAGGCAGTCCGGGGGTCCCTGCTGGCCAGCCCAAGGCACATGCGAGCTGGCCTCGGTGGGGAGCAAGGTGACCTCGCTAGGTGTTAGCTTCCTCATCTGCAAACGAGAATCACCGCTATCATCACTTGCTCGGAAGGCCGACGTGGTGGCTACAGGGAGCCGGCTCTGCCCAGCTTGCTGGCCTGGAAGAAGCCGGGTCCTGCCGCGGGAGCTTCCCATTCCGTTACCTGTTGGAGCAGCCTTGGCCTCTGCCACAGCCACAGGAGCCGGTGCCAAATTACCTCAGGGCTCCTCAGCACCTGTGCTATCTGTCCCGCCTTCTCCCTCTGGGCTGTGCCTGGCATCTGCAGACACCCAGATCCCACACGGTCCAAAGGGAGGGGCCGGGCTGCCTGGGGCTTGGGCCCGAAGCAGGCCCAGAGACGGTAGGGGTTTGCCCACAGCCACACAGCATAGGGAGGAAGGCAGCGCAGGTGCAGTTTGTCGTCTGTCACTCAGGCTCCTGCAGAGCATTTGGCGCAGGCAGCAGGGGCCCAAACTGTCTGGGGATCAGACAGGCGGCAGATGCACCTGACAGCTGCTGGGGCAGGGCGCCAAGGACACGGCCCCGCCTGGTGACTCAGCGGGGCCGGCTGACAGGGCCTGGCTGTGACCCCTGAGGGCCGCTGGGTCCTTCGTATTAGCCAGTGCTTAGCAGCACCTAGATCGGACCTGTGCTAGGTCCAGCTGGCATCTTTCAGTCCCCTCCAGCCCAGCAGGTCCCAGGGTCAGATGCGCTGGGGTCAAATCCTGCTCTGCTTCTCAGCAGCTCTGTGACCCCAGGGGTGCTGTTCACCCTTTCAGTCTTGGTTTCCGCCTCTGTGAAATGGGATAAAAGTGGCTAAGGTCTGATCCAAAGGTTTAAAATGCAGGTAAGATCAGCCACTGCCTGCCCTAAACCCTCCGCAGGCTGCAGTGCACTTGGAAGACAACCCTGGCGGGTCCCCAGGGCCTGCGGGGTGCTAAACAGTCACCTCCGCCCATTCATCACTTATTCATTCAACAACACTCCCCTCTCCGCCTGCAGCAGCGGCGTAGTAACCTGAGCTGGTGCTGGGCGCTGGGCACGGAGCTGTGCAGCTGTGCAGTGGGGCACCCCCCCAGCAGAGCTGTACCAGCTCACAGGACAAGTGTGGCCCCACCCTGAACCCCAAACCCTCAGTGGCTCCCCGTTGTCCCAGTCCAGAGTTTACACTTCAGGCCTCAGAACATCCACTCTCCCTGTCTGAGTCCAGTGGCTCTTGCAGTGGCAGTTCATGGGGTGCCCACGGCCGCTGCCACTGCTCCCAAGTTGTCATCCACCCTCAGGACCATCCTGTCCCAGCCCTTAGCCTACTGGTCAACCTCTGGGGACACTTTCTCCCATCAGGACCTCACACAACCCCCACAGCCTAGGACAGATGATCTTAGCCCAGTTTCTCTGAAGTGGAGACCAAGGCACAGAGACATAATTTGCCCACGGACACAGAGCTGGCACAGGGAACTTGAGCAGAGGGGACCAGCCCAGTCTGTGCTGGTCAGGTCGCTGCTATCTGAGTGATTCAGCTGGGCCTTCCCAGAAGCCTGCTCTGCTATCAGCCCAAGGGGAACACACCTCGCACTTCCGCCTGCCCTCGCAAGAAGCCCCGCGCCTTCCTGAGCTCGCGCGTGGCTCCCATCCTGCTGGCTCCAGGGGTCCACAGCGCGCCCCCTCCATCCCCACACCAGAGCCCTGCTGTCCTTGCCTGGCCTCCTGACGCCGCCCTCAAGCCCAGAGCCTGTTGTAACCCAGTGCCAACCTCCTGGGCTTATGCTTCACAGTCATTGCCCTGCACGCAGCTCTCACCGTTCTGACTTGCAGCTGGGGAAATTGAGGCACGGAAGGGGGAGATCACACCTGCCCTGGGATGAGAAGCAGGACATGTGAGTCAAACCTAGGACTGTGTGGACCAGAACCCTCCACTGTGCCAATCTGGGGTGTTCATCCTGGTACCACGATAGGTGGCCATCACAGCCGACCACCATGGATGACCACACAGGTGACCACCACGGATAACCGGCATTATTGACCACCATAGCCAGCCACCATGACCACAGCTGACCACTACAGATGGTCACCACATCCACGACCACGCGTCCTCCTGCTGTGCATCACCTGTGGGCTGTACATGCTCTGCCCCGTCTCTCACCTCGTTACAGAGATGGGGACCAGAGGGCGGGCCGTGACATGACCACGGTCCCTCGGCCTGTGGAAGGCAGGGCTGTCGCAGGCCTCACCCAGCTGCATGGCGTGTCCCGGTGACCAGGTTCCTGTGCTGCCCCACTCCGGGAAGCCGAAGTCTCCCAGGGCTTCACAGGGGCTGCCCCTGGGCTCTTCCTGTCCGGCTCTGGATGGGTTTTTGTGAGGCCAGCCCTCACCCAGCGCTGAGCAGCCACAGGCTCCCCGATGACAGGAGCGCTCAGTCCACAGCTCTGCATGGCCTGGAACCCCGCCGCCCAGACGGTCAGGCGTGCCCTAAGCCCTGCCATTGCCCCTGCTGTCCCCTCTGCCCGGAAGACATGGCCTCTCCACCTGACTCACTAGAAGCTGACCAGCAAGCGGGCAGCATCTGTCCAACAGATGGGACATTAGCTTGTCAACAAGACTCTACTCTCCAGGGGCAGTGTAGTAAAAACCAACAGATGGTGGGCTGGGGACATAGCTCAGTAGCACAAGCACCTGTCTGGCAAGTGCAAGGTCCTGAGTTCAGTTCCCATTACCAAAATAAAACAAACAAACAAAAAACCCATCAGACGTCTGGCTAGAGTCCCGGTGCGGGGGGCTCTCTGAGGTAGTGACATTTGAGTAGAGGCTTAGGTGAAAGGAGGAGACAAACTGGTATCTGGCCGGGGAAGGGGAAGGGTTCCTACAGAAGGAACAGCAGGTGCAAAGGCCCTGAGACCAGAGTGTGCGAGGGGCCTGGAGTGTTCAGCACACACTTTGGGGGAAGGGGGATGAATCCTGGAGGGGAGGGGGCAGATCCCACAGGGTCTGCCTGGTGTGGGGGGCACTCTGGCTCTGTACGTAGGGACGGTTTCCAGGGACAGGGTCTGTGGGACCCTCAGCTGTCTCGTGGAGAGTGCACTGCATGGGGGCAAAGGGGAGCAGAGCCCTCTCTGTGTGCCTGGCTCAGTCCTGGCACCAGAGACCTGCTGGGAACAACTTGGACAAGAATCTCTATGATAAGAAGCAGGAGCTGTGAGTCAAATCCAAGTCTGTGTGGACCAGAACGCCACACACACACACACACACACACACACACACACACACACAGCTGGCCAGGTGTGGTGGCACATGCCTGTATTCCCAGTACTTGGGAGGCTGAGGCAGGAGAATCACTACAAGTTCAAGGCCAGCCTGAACTACATGGTGAGATCCTATTTCAAAAAACAAAACCAAACCAACAACAACAACAACAAAATCTCTTAGCTGGCAGTGTGATGACGAACCTAAGAGAGGAGTAAAACAGCTCCCACAGCGAGTGGTAAGCGTGGGGGTTCAGGGACGTGTGAGAGTGCGGATGCCACTTGGCCTGGCCGGGAGCTTCTGGAGGAGGACAGTGCCCTTGCGGTAGCGGGATCCGAACCCAGCACGGGGCCTGGCTCAGCAGCGGGCCCCTGCCTCCTCCTACTGCACGCAGGGAAACCGAGGCTCGGAGACGCTGCGCGTTGCCCAAGGCCACAGCTAACAACCGGTGAAACCCAGGTGGGGCCCAGGGCTCTCCCGCTCAGGGGGCGCCACTGACCCCGCGTGCCCCTGTCCTGAGTGACTGCTGGAGGCCGCGGGCGGAGCGGCCGTGCAGGCGGGGTCCCCTGCTGAGAGCCCCAGGCCGGGGATGCACCCCACTTAGAGGCCCGGCCTGACTCAGGCACACCGGGGCTGAGCAGGACCAGGCAGTGGCCCTGACTGCTGTGGGGGCGACTTTCCCCTCCGGGACACGCTTGGCAACAGTCGGTTGTCAAGCATCAATCGGTTGTCACCTGGGCAGGAGGGACACAGGAGGGACAGGGAGCGCTCGGCTTACTGCAGGCGCTGTTCCCCGCTGGGGCTGCGCCACCTGGTGGCCGCGCGCGGCAGAGCCGCGGCCCGGGAGCGGCCGCCGGGATCCGCTAGGTCCCCAGCTGCCAGGTGCTGTCACCGGACGTCACCGCGCGCACGCGCAGAGGCGCCCCCGTCGGGCCGCCCCACGGCTCCCGGTGCCCGGCGTGGCCGTCAACGCCGGGTGTTCCGTTTGGGAGACTCCAAACTCCGCATCGACAGTGGGTGTGGCGGAATCCCGACTCCACATCTCCCGCGACAGTGACGGGGCCGCAGCCTGCCTGGGCCCTGGGCAGCTGCCCTCCCCACCCTGCGGGGAGCCACCCGAGTCCCATCCCATCGAGCCACAGCCGGAAGCCGCCTGCTCCCTCGGCCCCAGCTTCTCCCTGGGCCCTGACGGTCTGGCCTGCGGCGAGAACCCAAGTCAGGCCGGGTCCCTCCGCGGGCGACCCCGCAGGTCCCCATCTTACTCCCAGTGAGAGCCAAGGTCCCTCAGCGGCCACAGGGCTGAGTGGCAGCGTGAAAATAGGGGCACAAGCCATCCTGCCTTACCCTTCTAGGCTTTTCCCCTCCCTCCCTTCCTTCCTCCCTCACCTCCTTCTTCCTGCTGTCTCTCTCCTCCTTCCCTCTCCCTCGCTCCCTCTCTCTCCCAGGCTGGCCTCGAACTCTGATCCTCCTGCACCGATCTTCCAGACACCTGGAATCACACTTGAGCTGTATTTTTTTGTGCAGTAAGAATCGCCAAGTGAAGCCGGGCGTGGTGGCGCACACCTTTAATCCCAGCACTCGGGAGGCTAAGGTAGGAGGAGCGTTGTGAGTTCGAGCCAGGCTTGGGCTACAACGCGAGCGCAAGGCTGGCCTGAGCTACATAGTGTGACCCTGCCTCAAAAAGCTAGGGCTGGGAGTTTGGCTCAGTGACTTTAGCGCCTGTCTGGCAGGCGTGAGGTTGTGAGTTCGATCCCCAGTCCCGGAAAAAAAAAAAAATCAAAATCGCCAAGTGAGCCGGGCGTGGTGGCCCACGCCTTTAATCCCAGCACTCGGGAGGCTGAGGCAGGAGGATCGTTGTAAGTACCAGACAGCCTGGGCTACAAAGTGAGCTCAAGGCCAGCCTGAACGGCATAGTGAGACCCTGTCTCAAAAA
>RJWM01044267.1:0-13323 GCA_004363535.1 Dasyprocta punctata | reverse complement strand
AAAAAAAAAAAAAAAAAAAAAAAAAAAAAAAAAAAAAAAAAAAAAAAAAAAAAAAAAAAAAAAAAAAAAAAAAAAAAAAAAAAAAAACCACAATGTTAAGTGAGGGAAGTACAGAATGTGAAATATTACATGATATTTGGTTTCTCTTCAATGAGAAACTTAAAACATAAATGATAAGAGAAAATAAAGGAGAGACAGCAGGAAGCAAAAAGACTTGTTGGAAGGAGAGAAGGAGATCAAGAGGAGGAGGGAAGGGAGGGGATGTTGGGGGGGGAAGGGGTGGAAAGTGATGGAGATATGCTATACACCTGTAGCAATTTCCAAAAATAAATGAAACTATGATGCATTGCAAATATAAGCTATAAAATTTTAACTAACAGCTAAATTTATTTAATAAATTATTTAATAAATAAAACTATTGTACTTTTTTAAATTTTATTTTAAAGATAGTAAAATCCAACAAAATATAACAGAACAAAGTCAATCAGAACAAAGCAGTAGAACTGGTACAGAACTTCAAAGCAAGATACTAGGAAAGCAATAACTACTATAGCATACCTTGTTATCTTCACAGTAGTTGACCATTCCATTAGGTATAGTAAAGTCAAACCAAAAACAAAACAGAATAAAACCAATCAAAACGGAATATGAAATAAAGCAAAAAAAAATCAGAATAAAGCAAAACAATGTGAACAATATTGGGCCTCAAAGACAGTACAGAAGGGAATCCCCCATATTGGCTACATAGCATACTGTCATCCTCCCAAGAGATGCTCAGACTGCCGGCTTTAGGCCTACAATATCAACCAAACAATACAAGCATTTAGTTGCTTTGTGTACCTTAGTTGCTATCAATTTAGCTGGTCCTCCGAACCAACAGGTTGCTTGGGGCGGGGCGGGGGGGGGAGGGCGGTCTTGATTCTAAGCCCGTGTGCCGGTAGGCTCACGGGAGGAGCGGATCTTTCTCTTCCTGGAGCCTGTACAGGTCATGCCACTCACCAGGAAGGCTGGCTAGTTGTCTTCTGGTTGGATCCTCCCTGACCCAATATCAAAACTATTTATTTTAATAAATAAAAAGTCTGGCACAATATCACCTGCTCTCTCTATGTGAGTTCAAGTAACATTCACCTTCGTTTCCACCAATCCTTGCTGCAAAGGACTCTGTGGTTAGAAGATAATTGAGCTTTTTTCTCAAGAGATACCTTTAAGAGTACTGGTAGATGTGACTATTTATACGCTAGCAACAGGGTGTATTGTATTAACCTCCCTAGATGACTCCCAACACAATTCAATCATTTTAAAAATGAAGTGAAATCATCTCTCTACAAAATGATCTACAGCTTAATCCTGACATGCGCTCTTGTTCCCCTACCTCATAACTTCCCTAGAAATAAGAACATTTTCCAGACTTGGAGAAATGCAGTTCTAATCCCTATTCTCTGACAATCTTTGTGATTTTGGCCAAGTGACTTACCTAAACCTTATTTTTCTTCAATTTTAAGTGGGAGGACATAGTACCCACCTCAAAGAATTGTGGTTCAAAAAGATAATACATGAAAACATTTTGGCTCATTCACTTATTCAACAAAAATTAGCCGAGCACTTACTCTGTCCAGGAGAAGGGGAGAAAACTAGACAAAATTATCTACATTTTAGCTATTTTATAAATATGGCTTCTTTTTTTTTTTTTTTTTTTTTTTTTGTTTGTTTTTGGTATCTCAGATCTAACTCACAACCTCGCGCTTGCCAGGCAGGCACTTGTGCCACTGAGCTAAACCCCTAGCTCCTAAGTATGCATTTTTATTGTCTCCTCGGGAGCTGGAACACACTGTAATCTATATGTTGCAGAGAATAATGACTTGAGATGATCACTTGGGTCTGTCACACTCTGCTGCTGTGATTAGATTTAACCATCATTAATATTTCTTCTCTATTTGTTCGCTGCAATTTATCTGTCTTGTTCCTTATGCGGGTCAGATCACATGAGAAGTTTCTCTTCTAGAAACAAGCACACATCATCCTTTCTGGGGCGATCGTGCATTTGTTTTTGCATGTTCCATACGGACCTGTCCCTGTGAAAGGACTACTTTGTTTCCCACAATTGTTCCTCATCAGATGCTAAACTGCATAAAAGGGTGTCACATTCCAAGTGCAGCAAGGGTAGCCACTTGCTCCAATGTGGTTAGTGCTGTTAATAGGATTCACACTGCTTGCTTTGGGAGGTGAGACATCTCACGTGTCGCAGAAGTTAAAATTCTAAATGACAACAAATTCTAGGCAGAAATAGTCAAGTCAACATATTTGTTTACTGAGCGAACACTACACCAGCATCAGTTGATAGTGATGGACCAGGATGTGAGAAGACATGAGGAATTCTCTTCCATTTTCTCTACTCCGATAAAATTCTTGAATTCCAAAGAAGAAAGAATTTGGTGCCATCTGACTGCATCCTTTGCTCCCTTTTTTCATGCTTCTCAAAAGTTTTTACTGCGTCCCTTCTAGCTTTACTCATTGTTTAGTCAACACCCAGATAGAACTAAACAGTTCGATCCAGAGCAGGTCACTCTACTTGTTCAGGGCTCAGTCAATTCTTTTGTGAAGTAGGAACGAGACCCTTAACCTCAGGGAACATGCATTCTGTGACTGAGGTCTGTGAGCTGAGCAAAGAGGTGACGACATGGAGAACTCGCTCTCAAAGGACTTCTTGTAGAACTGGGGAGACAATGGGATTACATGGAGAAGAGAAGCCATGTACAGTAAACAGTCGCTGAGGTTCAATAAGATCAAGAATTCCATCACAGGTGATCACGTCTAATGGCTTTGTAGTCTCTCTCCTAGTCAGGAACAGTGAAAGCAAGTACATGATGAGTGTGGGGTGAATGTAAAGAATTAATAAACCTTTTATATCTTTAAAAATAGAAATGCATTTGTTATTTACCTAGGCAACAAGTAATCAACATTATTTTGTAATTCCAAGGGTACATCACACTGTGACAATGCATTTTGTATGCTTTAGGTTTTTGAAATGCACACATCAATATAAATTACACATATGTATATACATTTATTTCTTTTTTTTTTTGCGGCACCAGGGATTGAACTCACAACCTCACACCTGCCTCACAGGCGTGTAAGCTGCTGAGCCAAACTCCTGGCCCTGATTTTTTGAGACAGGGTCGCACTGTGTAGCTCAGGCCGGCCTTGTGCTCGCGTTGTAGCCCAAGCCGGCCTCGAACTCACAACGCTCCTCCTATCTCAGCCTCCCCAGTGCTGGGATTAAAGGCGTGCGCCACCACGCCTGGCTACATTTATTTCTGACACAAAAGGATTGTTTTTAATACCACTTGATAAGCTATTCTTTGTGCATAATAATATCTCACAGGTATAGCTAACCTAAGTAAAGAAAAAATTATCTACCTTTTTCCCTGTGATAGAGTTTCAGGGTTTATCTATACTATAATTTATTTAATCAGTCCCCTAAAATAGACATTTAGGTTGTTTCTAATTTTCTCTATTGTCAGTAGTGTTTTGATAAACATCCTTATATATCTTTTCTGCATGCATACTTCTATTACTTTAACATTCCCATCTTTAGCTCTTCTTGAGTTTATTTTGGTTTAATGTCTGAGCTTATAATAAAGATGAAAATGGATGTAATATTTTGCCTTTTTTATTCCTTGCAATAAATTTTCAGGTAAAATAAATATTTATCAAAAATGAGTATTTAAAATTCTAACACCTTCTAACACATTGTATGTTGGTAGTCTCATCCAACAGGTAGATAATCTTGGCACACATGAGCCATTATTTTTTGTATATGCTCACTGCTACTGATGGAGTCACCCTGTAATCTTGGTCCATTAAGGCAGAAAAATGAAATTGTGACTCTCTAACACTCTAATTTGCATTTCTTGAAGATTAAAAATACTATAGTTTTCCATGTTTACAGACTACTTAAATTTTTTTAACTCTGAGTTACCTGCACATAATCCTTACCAATTTTTTTTTCTTCAAGAGTCTTTTTTTTTGTTTTTGTTTATTTTTAACTTGGGAATTGAACCAAACGAGTACTGAGCTACATTTGCAACCTGACATTTATTAAGAATGATTTATTAAGTCACCATGGTGGCACCTAACTATAATTCCATGTACTTGGGGGACTGAGGCAGGAGAATTGCTTGAGGAGTTTTTTTTAAAGATTTATTAGTTATATTAATCTTTTGTCATAATAATGCAAATACCGTAATTTTAGAATTCAGTTTATTGCTTCTTTCAATGTCCCACTTATTATTCTGTTCTCTTTTGTTGTTCTATAAAGATGGGATAGCCAGGTGTGGTGGCGCACGCCTTTAATCCCAGCACTCAGGAGGCTGAGGTAGGTGGAGTGTTGTGAGTTTGAGGCTGGCTTGGGCTACATAGTGTGACCCTGCCTCAAATAATTAGGGCTGGGAGTTTGGCTCAGTGGCTTAAGCACCTGTCTGGCAGGCGTGAGGTTGTGAGTTCGATCCCCAGTGCTGCAAAAAAATAAATAAATAAAGATGGGATACTTTGTTTATAAATTCGTGCTTAACAGATTTATTACTTGATGAGTTAGCTTCCCTGTACTTAGTAAATGTTTCATAAGATGTTTTCATTCCAGTCCATTGCAATGGATTATATGGGACTACTGGGGTTGAAAGGTCTGAACAAAACCTAATCAGTACATTTACATAAGGTTGTCTGTTTTAGGTGGGCCCAGCTGACAGGGAGCACGCGGCATCCACCCCTGCATTCACACAGACATGATTGAATCATTCCTGCCAAGAGGCGGGAGGGGCTGGACCAAGGTAAGCAGAAGCCTTATGAGTGTGTGGTGTAAAACAATACAGACCCACGGCCACATTTGCACTACTCCAAATGCAGATCTCTGTGCATCAGTGATTTATGACAAGAAGACAAAGAGGGTGATATGCAAAGGAATTTTTTCAAGCCATTTGTAAAAACCAAGGTTTTACTAAGAGTTATGCTATGCGGAAGAGACATTTAGAAATGTCAACTAGCTGAGCATTTGGGAATTGTAATTTAAGTGAACCCTATGCCAGTCGGAACTTTCATATGGGCTAAAATATCTCATTTTTAAGTAACTAGAATCATAAAAGATTTAGTGTCATTCTCATAACATCCTCTAATAACACCTGCTACTTGGAATAGTATTTTTAGGAAAAGCTAACATGGAGAGAATTTTAATCAAAATGTCTCTGTAAGTTTAAATTTGGACACAACTCCCATGATTCTAAAAACACAACAGCAATAGGCAGAATAAAATCAAGAAAACTGGCTAAACTAAAAAATGAGGCAAACATCTCTGTGAACTCTAAAAGGTACAGGAGAACAAAATGGTGAGTAGGAGTGGGGCTGAAGTCCTGGGACCCAAACAGTTGTAAATGGAGTTCAGTTCTCAGGGTGAGGAGTCCGACTCAGACCTGAGTGGGTCCTCGCCAACTACAAAACTGAAAAGTAGGGGGCCCTAGTGGCATGAATTTGGGAAGCAGGTGGACGAGGACAAAGATTAACCTGTGGGAAATGAACCAAGCGAATGATTGGCGCAGCCCCAGTGTTATCCCAGGGCAGGAAGGTGCCTTCCCTGGCTCTGTGTACCTGGCTGGTGGGATGGCTACAAAAAAACACAAGAGCAGAAATTAAAGAAGCAGGAGACAGAAAGTGAAGTGAAAAAAAAAATCTTTCATTAAATGTGATACTGCAAATCAAAATTCTAAAAACATAAAAACCATCTCATCTTAAGAGGAAGAAGCCAAAATATTTAAGATGGAAATTTCTTTCAGTTGAATTCACTGAAGTTGCTGGGGAGTACATTACCACACAAAAATCAACAGAATCTCAGCAACAGTAAACAAAACATAATAGAAAAAGATAGATAAAACTTATTAATACTTAGGGAATATATTTAAAAAATACGTGAAAGACTACCAGAGAGAAAAATATCATAATATGTTCTTTTTGAAGGACCATATAAAGAATGAATAAAGAATTACACCAATTTTGCAGTATGATACAAGTAACATGATGCAAAGTAACCCTAAAAATATTACTTAGTCATTAGAGACACCAAATCAGAACGGTGGTAACCTCTAAAATACAAAGGAAAGAAACAGAATTAGAAGATCAAGGGAATTTCAAACCTGTAAGATAAAAACATAAGCATACCACCAGGTGTGGTGGCACACACCTATAATCCCAGTACTTGGGAGGCAGAGACAGGAGAGTTGCAGCGAGTTTGAGGCCAGCCTGAACTACATGGCAAGACCCTGTCTCAAAAAAATGAATGAACTATCTACCTAAGTCAATACCCAAACAAAATACAATGAAATGATAATGGTTTTAGAAGTTGAATGTGAGGTACAACTTTGTTAAATCTGGTTGAATTATTTTAAAATGTAATTGTACATTTAACATAAAAGTACTAATATATAACATTAATTCAACCTCACAGAACATGATTGCAAGACACTAGTGAAAATTTTTCAAGTAGTATAACTTAATTTCAATATCATGTTATAAATATAAATGGAAATATGAAAAAGCAGTAATTGAACATAATGAGATAATGGATAATTTAATAACATCCTTTACTTTCCACATTTTCCATAATGTACACATATTACTTTAGTAATCAGAAAGAACATTTTTAATTTTAACCTCTAACCCATGTCTTAAAGTAATTCCAAAAAAGATTCATGGTAAGAGCGACCCAATTACAGACGGCTGGTCATTTTCGCAGGTTTCAAATGACTGCTGAATTACTCCAGAATATTTTGTGATGATTATTTGCACATTGGGAAGATAATAACAGCCTCTTTTAAATGTTTTTTGTTTCAGCTTAGTTCCCTGGAATATGGACCCCAAGAAAAAGCTCATAAGTTGATACTTTACTGAAGGGAAGATGTAATCTCAGGTGGCAAAAGTTAAGCATAAAATGAGGGAAACAAAATGCTGACGGTGCTTGATATAGAATTGGCTACAAGTCCTTCCGAAATCATGGGCTATAACTCAGACACATAGGATATCACTGGACAGACCGTGTGAAGTTACCATATGGAGAAAATTCCATCTGGGAGAAGGATTTATTTACCGTCTACATTCTGCATCTCACGGATCAAAGTTTGTCCATGTGACATTAACCCTTTAGTACCTCCAAGTTCTGTCACCTGAGGAGCCAGAGCCCATACCCCTTACTTCTTCCAGGTCCAGAAATGGTGCAGAACTGAAGCCCGATGGGTCAGGGACAACGGGCTCTACGTGCCAGAGTGGCTAAGGCTGCCACCACGGAGGGCATAAGAAAGGCCAAGTAGGAGGCAGCAATGACCTTGGAGGAGGTGAAGATAGCTGTCAGTGTCAGGAGATGAAGCAACCATGGCTTTGGTCAGGGATACCCATGAAATAGCAGTTGACGCTAAGTGAACCTGGGAAAGTCCATGAATTGACTCAATACTACCAATCCCTGTCCAGTCTGAGGTACTAGAACCCTTTCATGATCTCCAACTCTCATCCTCTGAGAAGACACCCTCATTGTTCCCCAAGAGGGGAGATGCACTCCAGTTCTTCAAAATGTCAGCTAGAGACCCCCTTTCTTTAGAGGGGTTGGGAGTTATAATATTTTCCTTTTAACATTTGGAGGTCCTATTGTTGGGGCACAATCATAATGTAAGAACACATTTATAAAATAGCAAATTTATAGGTATTTTATGATACAAATTAGAGCTCTCTGACCAAGTTCCTGTTCCTGAATTTAATGGACCCTGACAGTGCCCAAAGCCCAGCTGCATACCCCTGGTAAGCCCTGAGTCAGAGTAATTCTCTGTACGTTAAGGCACCCTGGGCTAGACAAGGACACTTTTAACTATGCTGATACTGTAAGGGCTCCCTCCCCTTGCTCCTGGAATGTTTCTATATTATGATAAACAATTCCTTTGTTTCAACAAATCTGTTCAAGAGTAGCCTGCCTGTCAATATATGAACCAATGCATGTAACTAATTATGTAACATTTTGTCACTTGCTTTGTACTTCCCACTTCTAAATTCTATATAAACTAAGCTCTCTGTAACTGCAGGGCTGTCACCTTTGGGGTATGATCCCTTAACAGTCCACCAGCGTAAAGATTGAACACTGCCTTCTTATCTCCTTGGTGCAAAGAGTCTTCCTTTCAGTTTGGCTTGGCTTGGGAATTTTCCTGCAACACTATATCACTATGTTACTATGTATGTTTGTGGATGGAACATACAGCTCCCAGTGATCCTAAACCCAGAGTCAGTAAAAGAAACGGCTTAAAATAAATGAAGACAATTTATTTGAAGGTGAGGAAAGAAGAGAGACAGAGATAGAGACAGAGACAGAGAAGACATGGCAGGAACAGGTACTCTGGACAAATAGGGAGTATTCAAATGTAAACAACTTCCAGAGGCCCTCTTTATAAAAAGACTTAAGGAACCCAACTGCTTGTTATCATTACAAGTCTCAGGACTGTAATTAAAAGTCATTAACACTTTCCCCAACAAGAATTATGGATTCACTCATGACCAGTTAATCCCATAGTCATGTGAGTTGTCATAAAATCCCAGTTACGTGAATTTATCACATATACAATAAGAGAATTATATCAGAGTACTTTTGTCATTAAATGGAACTCTTGGCCTGTAGCAGTGTTGTGTGGGTGACTCATTGATGGATGAGGCATTCTGTAAACATTCAGAATTAAAGACAGGGAATACAAACCCCTAGCAGAATATTTATCAGTTTTGATAAGGACAAATAACTCTGTTCTTTAAAGTGAAACAAGACTATTGCAACCAGCTAAGAAGAACCTGGCTGGTTTGTCCAAGAATGATTGCATAATAAGGGCCTAGCAGCTGAAAGGTTGGACATTGAACCATGGCAGTAGCTAAATCACCCTTGCTGAGAAGGAATTCATGCAGTTGAGCCCATGTTTAATTTCCATTCCCACCCCAATGTGTCTTCTCTTCACAACCTCATGCAGTGGTGCTCACTGAGGGACACTGGGTGATACCTAGGAACAGGTCATCATAGCCACCTAGTTGTCAGTGCCTCCCTGCAGCAGATTCTCTCTAGTGAGTATCAACACCACACGCAAAGGTACCCAAGCTTTACTTGTTCCCAATTGTACACTCACGTTCCTATTTCCTAGACCTTCCTGTCCCTAATTTTCTAGTCTTTACTACAGGATCTGAGATCAACCACCAAGCCATCTGTCAGAGCACAAAAGTCAGTGTATTTCCATAGTCCAGGCTATCTCACTTTGCGAAGTGAATGACCTCATAAGGTGCTGCATATGGTTTTTCCCACTGTTATCCTTCAGAGTCCCTCCTGAGTGATGTTGTAGCACCATTTCTGGTTACAGCCAATATATTACATGGAGCCATCTGTGAACCATAGTTGAGTCCTTTGTTCCTCCATCAGTTGATTGAAGAGATGCTCTCATGAAGCCATGGTGTGTATGGAGGGACAGGTATTGGTATCTTGGGAAAAAGTAGTATAGGTTTATAACTAATGCATTTATTTATGTCTGGTGCTTAAAGTGCAGTTTTCATTATACAATGTATTGCTTTGTTTTTTTACCCTGGGTTTTTGGACATGGTAAATCTCAGAGCATACAGATCAGGTTGAAAAGTCACCTAGTGTGCCAAGGAAATACTCTCAATATCTCTGAGGGGCCTATGGCTTCCCAGAGTTATTTAAAAAATAAAAGACTTGTTTTTTGTTTTTTTTCTTTAAATTTTTTTAAAGAGAAAAAAGAAACAACAGATAAATCAAGAAGCAAACAAAACTAAAAAACAACAATAAAAGTAAAATAATAATGAAAGAAAAAAACAACAGCTATATAGGTTTTCAAAACAAGATGATAGGAATTTAACAGCAGTTGTGATACTGCACATTGTTGTCTTCAAAATAGTTGCTCAGGTTGCCAGACACAGGAATAAAACAAAACAGTAAAACAGAACAAAACATCCAATTTTAAAAACAAGACAGGAGGATATCCCACACAGTTGACACAGTGCACACTGCCATCTTTCAAGTAGATGCCCAGACCACCAACCCCAGGCCTGCAAAGTCAACCAAACAATACAAGCATCAAGCTATTTCTTTCACTTCAATTACTATCATCTGATCCTGAGTTCTCCAAATCAGCCAGTTACTTACCGTGCTATGGGGAGAGATGCGGGGAGGATATGCTTTTCTGGTTTCCCAGTCTGCACACCAGCTGGCTCACGGGAAGGTGTGCTTCCTCTTCTTGCTGAGGTTTTTCCTGATCCTCATGATGGAACCTGGTTCATGGGAATTGTTTTGTCTTTGTTTGCTTGCTTTTGCTTTCTTCTTCCCTGTAGAAAACTTGGTCTTATTCCAGAGTTCCAGGAGTCTGCCTTCTGACCTCTCTGTCCAGGTTTATCAGAGATGTCACACAGTATCTTTCCCCACTGTGGATAAAGCCATCTCCTTTGGCCATGTTGGGTTATAGATTTGACAGTGCAGCTTGGAGTAGAGAATCTGTTTTTTTGTCTGGGTCCCAAATGGCTCACAGCTTTCCAAACTACCACATAAATGAGTCAAATCATTATGCCTAGGTGAGGTATATGCTGTCTTGAAATTGCCCCCCCCCACAGTCTTTCTTACAAGTAAGAGGCAGAAAACATAATTTGGGGATTTGGAGGGATGATTCCTAAATACTAGTGGGGTTTACCTCCCACTTTTTGACATTCATGTGTTTTGTAAAGATTTCTGCTCATGAAGTACCATGATACTATAAATTCTGTCGGCCAGTGGAATAATGAGATGATCAATTTCTTGTGACACTATGTCCCCCTGATTATCTTAAAGAGAGTTGAGCAGTAGGCCTAGTCCTAATTCACATGTTATATCCATTATATGTCCAGCCTTTGACCTTTCCCTCAATACTACAAGGACATTCTGGCATCTCCATCTTGTTTGCTGTAGGCTCTCTCTGGTATTCATTAGACTGGTTTCAAGTTGTCCTTATAAGAATACTGGATTCCATTCAGGTCATAGGTGAGTGCTCAATGTCATGATTATTCCTATATACAGTATCATAGCCTGTCCTGCTTGGTCTAACACCCTCATCTGCTACCTTAGTGTTTACCAGTATATATTAACTACATTCTAAAATTTCTCTGGTGTATGGGCTGCTCTTCTTAGACATAGTTTGTATTTCCTTAATCAGGCTAGGTTGAGACCTGTATCTGGTTGTTGAAGAAGGCACAGTGGGTCAAAGGGAGACACCTGGAAAATAATAGGCAAATAATAGGCAAAGTAAAGCCAGTCCATGGTGTTCATACAAGTGTTTCTGCCTAGAGAAAGATGTTTCTTTCAACTAGGAGGTTTCAGAAAATGTGAATCAAGATTCCTGACTTATATGCTCAATTGTCCATCTGAGGTTTCAGATATGCTTTCCTTATCACAGCCTTGGTTGTCAAGGATACCTGTCAAGCATGCACATTTAATTTTTCAACTCTGTTATGTTTATAATCAAGATACTGAACCTGATTTTCCATGGGTCTTTGGGTGGTTTCATTAGATGTAACTATCTGAACATTTTGTTAGACACTCTTGAGATTATGAATGGCTTCCCTGAGCTTGCCATTTTCCTTTCTGAGAATGTCAATACAATCACCTATACACCATCTTCATTAGTATCGTGTTGCCCCTACCATAAGCAGTAGCCGTGTTATCTCCTACTGCTCTACCTTATGCCTACTCTTCACTCTAACCAGAAATGAAAGCATCAGTGGTTGTGAGGCCATCAAGCATCTAGATGTGTTACCCACTACCAAGAGTGAAAGTGTCCCTATTACATTCATACAGTTGGCAATGATTCCAAAATCCCATCCTGATGGACTCTTTTCTAGAAAATCTTTGGTATCAATTGTCTCATCAGGAGTTCAAAAGGTGAAGAAGAGTCTGAGGCAAAGCTTGAATGCAATATTTTATTGTGGTATAAAATACCAAGGCAACAGGAATGAAGGAAAGTAAACTTGAGGCAGGGAGGAAGGAAAAGCAAACACAAGATGGTTTATTATAGAGCTGGCTTAGTTCAAGGAAACAAGTGGTTTCTATCAAGTGAGATGTCTCTGGGCATTCCAGGGACAAGTATTCTTTAGAATAGTAAGAGAGAAAGGAGGGGAGTTCAGCTGTTCTTACCCATCTCCCTCACTGATCCAAGTTGGTCACTGTTGGAGAAGCCAGATCTTGTACTCTGTACCACATATTTCATTTGAATCCAGAAAAGGAGGTTAACACCTCCTTTTTAAGTGATTGAGTTGAGTCTGGGTGGCCCACATTCCTATTGGGACGAATGGGAAGGGGACAATGGTGATGGTAGCCAAGTTCTTCCAATGGGTAAATGATCAAGAGCCCAGGGTCGGTAGTACCTATTGAAGCAGGGAATGATTCATCTGCCATGTGGTAACAGTCTGCTTGGAGTCACAGCATTCACCCACTATCTAATTCAGTCAAACATGCATGGAGGTATTACTAACTTTTATAGAGAAACAAAAGAAAACAAAACAAAACACAAGGCTCTGTTTTACACATTCAGCAAGCGGAACAAGTATATTTACCCAATGTAGTATTTGTACTTGGGGCCAGATTGGAAGGCATAGTGGCAGTGGTCCTATGTTGATCTGATTTCAGAATGACAAAGCAAGAGTTTTCTTTATTAGTATGAAATATTGTTTAGACCCATCAGCTACAGAACACTCAACAGTATACTTTAAAATGAGCTACCACACATAGGATATGTTATAACTTAGACCTGGGCTGAAATCATTAAAACCTTTTATTGACATTACTCCCTTGTAAACCATTGTTGCCCATCTATTATTTTGTTGTAGTATTTTTAATTTACTGATAAAATGTTGTCTTCATATGGAATCTCCAAGGTCGTGTCCATGTAAACAGTATTTTTTAAATGTAGTCTTGAAACCTCAGCTAAGCATTGTTCTTCCACAAATCTAAAATAGTCACACCCTAGGACAAAGGGGAAGTAACTCCTGGGGAACTGAAAGTTGTATGAGCCTAGCTAGATAGCAGAAGACTTTTTTTTTGGTTTTGTTTTTTGCTTGTGTGTTTGTTTGGTTTTTGGCAACCGAGACACAAATATAAATTATTTTGGCTTTGACTAACTTAATTTGAAGATCTGGCAATGATTGGATTTTATTATACAGTTATTAGTCTTCTGTTCTCAAAGATCTTCAAGTATAAATAGAAACATAATGATCACATTTATTCAGACATAC
>RJWM01044266.1:0-13354 GCA_004363535.1 Dasyprocta punctata | reverse complement strand
GTTTGCATATGTGTTCAAATGTTTTTTCATTTTATGACTACTGAGATTTCAAAATATAAGCTCTTATGTGCTGCTGCTAATATATTTATGATGGTCCTTTACAGAAAAATGAATTTTTCCCTTGTTTCCTATGTAAAAAGTTTAAAATTTATTTTTAATTATTCTTTCAAAATGCATAAGAAAATGTGTGATTTTTTTTTTAATTACAAAATTTGAAATTCCAAAATAAATGCTTGGTTTTTTTACATATAACTCTTAAAAATAATAGTGCTTTGCATAATTTTTTAAAAATGTTTTGTTTCACTTGTCCCTTAAAGTGTAACATTAGTTCACGATACCAAAAAACCTGAATGGGCCAAATTTGTTAATCAAGCAGAATAGCTAATTTGAAATGAGTCCTACAGTCTTTAGTATTCTATCCTCTATAGCAGCATAGAGTCATTCCTATTTAATTAGGTAAGCCAATGTATTTGCAAAACAATTAAGAATGCAATTTAATTTAGGGGTTTGGTAAACATCTAGGGATTCATTCATTATGACCTCCACACTGAGTTTACTTTGCAAAGCAGCATAAAACTAATCACTTAGAACTATGAAACATATGACCCTCCTTTTTTTTTTTATCCATAAGCTAGATGTGTCTGACCTCATGTAGTAAATGTACCTTCTACGTGGATGTTGACTGTTTGTTTTACTGCCTTTCAAAACTATGGTTTGAGCGAATTAGCTAAATTACAGCAGCAGTGCCTGGGAGTGACTGCCAGGCTCCCAGTGGCCCTCTGGAGGGAGTTAGAGGAGACTCCAGGTAGCTCTCAAGTACCGCTGTCAGCACACACACACTGTCCCTAATCTGGAACCCACCTGCTGACCCTGGACTGGGATTTTCCTCAGGAGAAACAACCATCATGTGACTTGAATGAAACTACTTAAAATATATCTTATTTTAAACCAAAGAAGGGAGCAGAAAAATAGCTCACCACAAACATCCAGGGCACTGGGCTTTTTCTGAGACAAGATGTTTATATAAATTGTCTGGTCATGATGCTAACTCCTAGTGAATTAACCTAAGAGGCCCCCCAGCCTCTCATATTGATTCATCATTATTTTTACCCAATGATACAAGAATATAGGTTCAGAGGCCACACACTCTCATACTCTGAGAAAATTCAAAAGTTCTCTTATACTCAAATGCTTCCCTGACTACTATTAGTGTCAAAACCTTGTGAAAAAGAGTTATTTTCAAATGACAACTGAAATGGACATTTTAAAGCTGCTGGCATCTCTGAGCCAGGTAACAGTGTTAGAATGACAATCCATGAAACTGCAATTTGCATTTAAAAGCAAAATAGCTTGAAAATGCTATTAGACAGTTAAATGTCACGAGTATGATTATGTTATCCTGGATGAATGGACCTGTTTTATCGCTTTGTTTCTTTATGCTGAGTTTAAACCTCCAGACATAAATATAAACAAACTTTCAGAAATAAAAAACTAGCTAAGAGGAACAGAATAAAGGCTTAAAAGTTCAAGTGTCTTCCTTATCCACCCTATCCTCACACCAGTGATCAGTGACCAGTGATCAACGTTTAGAGAAGAAAATCTTACATTAGTTTATCAACACAATGCTGTACATGCCCAGATGACATGTTTGTAACCTAAAGTGCTGGGTGTTACTCCTGAAGTTTTGTACGTTAGCTTTAGAGATACCACCTATTTTGCATACTGGTAATGTCTACTTCTCTACTACTTAGAAGCAAACTTGTTGTCATCAGGGCTGGGGGTGCAGCTCAGTGATAGAGCATTGGCCTGCCATGCAGAAGGTTCTGGGGTCCAGCCTCAGAAACAGACCCACGATTTTTAAAAAAGAAAGAAAAAGAAAAAACACTTAATGTCCTTTGCTTTATTTCCCACCATTGTTTGTTTGCTTAGGCTACAGCAAATGTGATCTGAGATAACAGAATGTGCCCAATGATACAATCACATTATACCTTCACATAACATCATTATCAGGCCTGTCAACAGTTATTCACTGTCTGCATAGTGTAGGGCTGATATCTACATGGCTAACAGAATTTATATGTCCATATATATACTTTGGAATGTGAGTGCTACGTGTATTTGTGCACACATAATTTCTTCACAAATCCAAATTGTCCTTATGAAGTGGATTTGTATGTTTAGAATGCACTGAAGAGTCCAAATAGATGCCACTGGACTGTAAGTTGCATAATCAGGAATATTGTCTTACTGCTTGTTGATGTATTTCTAGAACCCACATTAGGGTCTGATGTGCACTAGGAAATTACTAAATATTTGTTAAATAAATGAATGTTACATTTTCTGTGCACAAAAGGTCATGCAACTTATTCACAGGCAAATGCCCTAGGCCCAAATTGGGAGACTGCCTGTCTTATATAATAGTCAACAAGCTTAGTGATCTTATTTCCTAGACCAGCAAAAATAAAAAGGAGCAAATTACAAGGGCATGAGGTAAGACTGCCAAAAGCAGGTATACTCAACAAATGAAAACTGACATTCTATAAGCAGAAAAAGAAAAGCCATGAAATTTAGTTATATGCACAAACACACACAAAAGTACACTAACATTTGACTACCTCAATATTCCAACAACTTTGCCATGTGTATATGCTTCCAAATAATATATGCCTATTTTGGTGTGTTTCTGAATATTATACAGATGGCATCACTTTGAAGGATCGTTTCTGAGACTTTTATCATTTGTAATTATTTTCAAGATTCATCTGTTTTCACGTGTATCATTTGTTTCTTTCTCTGCTTACAAAGATAACAAAATGTATCTATTCAAATACCCATATACATTTAGAAAATTTCCAAGTCTTTACTATTAAAACCAATGATTGTATGAACATTCCAATATATAGAAACTGCATATATGTGGTGCAAACACCTATAGATAAAGACACACATATATATGATACAATTGGTTCTCCAAGGTTTATATCTCAAAGTGGAGTAGATGGGTGGGAGGCAGAACACATCTTCAGCTTCACTACTATTGAGGTGATTTTCTAACTGGATGTACCAATTAATACTCATGTCTGTAGCTGAGTTCCCCTAACTCAGCCTTCCTGTCACCATTTTGTAATTATCAAATTTTTCGTTTTACCATTCTTATAAATACGAATAGTATCTCATTGCATTTCAAGCTTTAATTCCCAGGTTATTAATATGATCAGACACCTTTCATAGAGGACATATATTAACCATTTTCTTTCTTTTTTATGATATAACATTTTATGTATTTTGTGCACTTTTATATTGAGAACTTGAACCTACTTTTTTATTGATTCCTAGGTATTCTTAAGTATACTGTATATTAATCTTGGTAATTTACATTGTTCTTATAAACTGTGGCCTCTCTTTTCACACTAATGGTAGTATTTCCAAACAAAAGGCTCTACTTTTTCTACAGTGCATTTTGTCATCTCCGTACCCTCACATATACAATTTGGTACCTTTATGTCATGTTTAAATCACTACTTATTCAGCTGGAGGTGTAACTCAGTGGAATAACCCTTGCCTAATATATGCAGGACCTTAGTTCTAATTTTCAGCACCACACCCACACACACACACACACACACACACACACGCATACACATACACACACAGAGAACCATTACTTACCCAAAAATATTAAGTGATTTTTTTCTCCCACATATTTTAAAATTTCAACTTTTTATTTAAGACATTGAGCTGTCCACAACTGATTTTTATATGGTATGAGTTATTTTACTGTTTCTTAAGATAAACTTTAGTTTAGCACAGATTTAAAGATACAGGGAGGCCACAAAACTAGTGTGAAGAGTTCTTATAGTCCCATATGCAGTTACTGTATTATCTAAGTCTTCTATTAGTAAGGTATTAATATTGTCACAAATAATGAGCCAAGATTGATGTGTATGATTAACCAAAATCCGTATTTTATTCACATTCATCTGCTCTTGCCTCAAGATCCTTTTTATGTCCCAGAAGACCAGTTAGAATACCATGTTATAGTTAGTATTATGTTTCCTTAGGTCCCTTTGGATGGTGGCAGTTTCTTAATATATTCTACTTGTTGATGAACTTAATGGTTTTCAAGGATGCTGGTCAGATATTTTTGAGGAATTCACCTCAATTTGAATTGGTGTTGTATTGGTTGATCCTGTGTCCCCCCAAGGCCTCGTAATTTGGACGAGTCTGAGTCTGGTGTTCCTGACTGGTTTGTTTCAATCACTGAGATTGGCAATGTGAGTGTTGCACCTGCCCAGGGGTGGAGCCAACATACAGAGTAAGGGCAGGAGGAACAGGGGTCTTTCTCTCGCTCTCTCTCTTGGCGGTTCGCACACCTTGCTGTTTGGAGGCCACCATGAATGGCTGCCCCGCCACGCCATGCTGCCTTGGAACCAGCTGAGTACAGACGGAAACTCCTGAGAACTGTAAGAAATAAACCTTTCCTTCCCTAATTTTGGGCTGCAGGTATTCTATCTCAGCAATGAGTGAAAAGTAACTAAGACAGGTATAATGATTTTGACATGATTAGTCTGGGGTAGTGAAGTTTGGGGAAGAAGACCACAGAGATAAAGCGCTGTTCTCATCACATCATATGAAGATGACATACTGTCAATATGATTTATCACTGTTGATAACTTTGATCACCTGGGTGAGATAGTATTTGTCAGTTTATCTTCTGTAAAGATACTTTTTCTCCCTTTGCATACAACACTTAAAAGAAAGTCATTATACACTGCCCACACTTTAAGAGTGGAAGTTGTGTTTCACGATTCTAGTGGAGAAATGGAGAACTGTCTGCAAAACTTATTTGGAATCTATCTGCATGGGAGATATGTCTGTTCTCTCTCTTTTATGCAGTCATTCAGTACTTATTTCTACCACGATGTGTTCATGAGTATTTTATTTCCTGCTTTGAGGGATAGTATAATACGGTTATATATTGCTTAATGATGAGGACACATGTCATGAAGCAATTTCTGCATTGTGCAAACAGCACAGTGTATTCCCATCCTAAACTGGAAGGGAAAGGTCAGCCACACGACATGGCTTCTTGAAGTCAAGACCCAGTAAACAAAACACATATGAGACTGTTGCTAGTGTAGTAAAGCAGCAGACTATTTTACTTTTTTAAACTTTTTTTCACATGACAGGCAAGCAGTCTACTACTGGGCTGCTTCCCCAGCGCCAGACTATTTTATGGCACACATTTTTTAAATGAGTAAAAGAAGTACATTCTGAAATAATAGTGCAATAGAGGAAATATCAGTAGGGTAGTCATTTAGTATCATTATTTTCAAGTGTTATGGACCATACACAATTGTATGTGGCATACAGTTTGGTTTACACCAACACTGCCACTAACCTAAGTAATACTAAGACTACAACAACCAAGATGAAACGGGGCAACAGGAAGCCTTCTGCTGCATTATAATCTTATACAACCACCATCATATTTTCAGTCCATTGTTGCCCAAAACTTTCTTGTGCAGCACATGATTCTGCTAAATTATTCCTTCATTTTTCTCAAATTATTCCATATTTGTCCATAAGAAATTTTGCCAGGTATTTGTGTTCTGGTGTCTGTTGTCAGTTTTTTCAACTTCTCTGTCATTTTTTACTTTACATATTTGTTCTGACTCATTTTTCTCTTTTTTCAGGTATTCCAATTTTGCTTTTGTTATCTATTAATATTATCCTACAGTTTCTGAGGATTCTGGATTGGGTTTTGTTTGCTTGTTTGTTTGTTTTGTCTTATAATTTCACTTTTTCTTCTCCTTGCATCTCAGTTTGGAAGGTTTCTATTAGCTCTTCTTCAAATTTACTTATTCTGTCCTTGACCATATCTTGCACTTTTCTTTCATTCTTTCACAAAGTGTCCATCTCTCTGCTGATGTTACCTATGTGTTACCACAGAATGTGAAAGAAGAGGCCAGTTTCATGACTTTTGAAAGATACCTCAGTCTTTTAGTGGAATTGCATCTTGACTGTGGCCTTCACACGTGTTTCTGTCCCCTCTCCAGTACTAAAGCTTCGTCCCCAGACCCCTTGCTGCATCTCTACTGCAGTGTTCCCAGTCCATTTTTCTTTGAAACATGGACCCTCAAGGTGTGTTTTGTGTTTTTAAAATCTTAGGGATACAGGAAGCCTCAAAGCAGTAGGAGTGAGAAGAAATTCTTTCCTGCAGTTGGCATAAGGTTTGGGAATTATACTCTGGCAAATTCCTTTTACCTGGAGAGAGGTTTGGTGCAGAGAAGACTCTGGATGTGTTTCACAACAGTGACCCTTGCCCTTCACCTACCTGCAGTAATGGGATCTTTCTCAGATCATGACCCTAAAAACTAGGTAGGGTTCTGTCTTAGTTCATTCAGGCCACTATAACAAAATATCACAAATTGGGAAAGATTTATAAGCAACAGAAATTCATTTCTCACACCTAAGCAGTCTAAAGTCAAGGTACTAGCAGATTAGGTGTTTAGTGAGGGCTAATTTCCTGGTTCACACATCGCACCTTCATGCTGTATCATGCTGTTTCTTCCCATGGTAGAAGGAGCAAGGGATCACCCTTTGGCCTCTTTTTATTGCATTCATGAAGGCTTCATCCCTATAATCTAATCACTGACTGAAGGCTGCTCCACAGACACACACATGTCCTGAAAGTATCACCGTGAAGGTAAGGGTATCAATATGTGAATTTGGAGGTCATAAGCAGTCAGATAGTAGCATATTCATAGAGGGAAAGCCTGTAAAAACATGCTTCTCCCCGAGATAGCAGCACCTGCCCCAGAGGCTTGTGCTCCCAAACCAGTCACACTTAGCCTACAAGTCAGCAAATTTGCTATTTAAGTGTTCCTACCAATTCATGGTCCCCATGACGACTGCTCCTGCTCTGCAGATCTTAATGGCTGTGTCCATTTGGATGCACTGTGCCTCCAGGCTTCTGGGTGGCCACTTGCCCTGCAACCTTAGTTCTCTGGTCAGCCAAGACAAAAAATCAATGATGTTCAATTTCTCTCACTTTTTTCCTTATTGTAACAATGAGAGTGATGACTATTAAGCACTTTACATGCCAGAGTTTAAACCACAAATCTTCCATAATTTTTTTTATAATTGTGATAAGAACACACAAAATTCACAATTTGAGTCAATTTAAAGTATATCGTGGAATAATATTATGGATATTGTTACATAGCAATTCTGTAGTGCTTTTTCATCTTGCAAAACTTAAATTCTGTATCCACTGAACAACTTCTCTTTTCTCCTCCCTGCTAGTTCCTGGGAACCACTGTTCTAAAGTTTAACTACTTTAGGTACTTTATATAAGTACAAATCACACAGCATTTGTGTCTTTGTGGCTGTCTTATTTCACTTTGCGTACTGTCCTCAAGGTTTATCCATATTCTACCTTGAGATATCCTTTCTTTTTTATCTGTTTTAAGGCTGAGATAAAAATTTACTTTGCCCTTTATTTTTTTGTCATTGGACCTTTAAGTTCTTTCCTCTCTTTGCATACTTTGAATAATACCACAATGAATATAGGCAGTATCAATTCAAAATTGTATTCTTAATTATGTGTGTGTGTGCATGTGTGTGTTTTACTGGTTAAAGCACTGAGCTACATCCCTAGCTCTTTTTAAATTTTATTTTGTTTTGTTTTTTTACATAACCTTACAAGTGCACTATGTTTCCCAGTGTAGCCTTGAACTAGTAATCCTCTTTCCTCAACTTCCCAAACTTCTGGGTTTACAGGTGTACTCCACCACACTGAGTTATGTTTTCAATTCTTCTGGATAAGTACCCAGAAGTAGGATTACTGGGCCATGTGGTAGTTCTATTTCTGACTTTTTGAGGAACCTCCGTACTGTTTTTTACTGCAGCTCCACAGTTTTACATTACCATCAACAATGCACGATGATTCCGATCTCTTCACATGCTCTTCAACACACACTCTGGTTTCTCTTCAGATTGTATAAATCTTTCGCCTTTCATATGCTCTTCAACATATCTTATCTTTTGGTTTTTGAGAGAATCCATTCAACAGGTGTGAGGTGACATCTTATTGTAGTTTTATTTGTGTTCCTTTGATGATTAATAATGTTGAGCATCTTTGCATAACTTTGTTGGCAATTTGCATGCCTTCTTGGAGAAATGTCTGTTTAATTCCTTTGCTCATTTTTAAATTGGATTGCTTGTTGTTTTGTCCTTAAGTTGGAAGAGTTAGTTATATTTTCCGGTTATTATATTTTTCTGGCATATATATACATACACAAATATATGATTTGCCAATATATGCTAATTTTATTTATCATATTTGCCAATATGATATATATGATTTGATAGCATTTTTTATCCCATAGATTGCATTTTCACTCTATTGATTGTTTTCCTTATTGTGCCAAATCTTTACAGTTTGATGTAGTCTTGCTTACTCTCATTTACATTGCCTGTGCTTTTGGTGTCATATCCAATAAATTATTCCCAAATCCAGTGTCATAAAGTTTTCTGTATTTCTTTGATAGGAAGTTTATAGTTTCTGGTCTTACATTTAGGTCATTAATCTACATTGAATTAATTTTTGCATGGTGCAATATCAATTTCAACTTTGTTCTTTAACATGAGGGAATTGAGCTTTCTTAAACTATTTGTTGAAGATACTATCCTTTCTCCATTCTGTAGCCTTAGCTTCTTTGTCAAATATCATTTGCTCATATATATGAGGCGCTATTTATTCTGCCATATTGGACTGTGTGTTTTTAACACCAGTAGCACACTGTAGACGGAGGTTTCTGTTTTGAAATCAGGAAGTGTAAGGCCATCAACTCTGTCCATTCTTATGATTATTTTGGCTATGTGAGGTGATTTGAAAAGCTATATGAATTTTGAAAATTTTTCTCTATTTCTGCAAAAATGTCATTAGCATTTTCATAGGGATTGCCTTGAACTGGTAGATCACTTTGGGTAATACGAACATTTAATACCATTGAGTCTTCCAGTCCACGAAAATGGGGTATATTACTTATTTGTATCATCTAAACTTTCTTCCAGTAATGTTTCATGGTTTACAACAAGTCTTCACTTCCTTGTTGAAGTTAATTTTCAAGTATTTTATTCTGCTTGTCTCTATTGTAAATGGAATTTTTTTCTCTATTTTCTTTTCTGACTGTGTATTGCTAGTTTATATAAACTAACTGATTTTCACGTGATGGTTTTGTGTCTGTAACTTTGCTAAATTTGTTGGTTAATTCTAACATTTGTTTTAACCCACATAGGAACCTTAGGATTTCTGCATAGAAGAGCATATCAATTATAGTCAGAGTGCTTTCAGTTTTTGCTTTATATGCTTTTAAATTCTTTTTCTTGCATAATTGGTCTGGCTGACATCCAATGATACAATGAATAAAAATGATGTCAGTAAACACCCTTGCCTTGTTCCTAAGCTTAGAATGAAGCTTTCGATTATTCTGCTATTTGCCACAGAATAAGATGTTAGATATGGGTTTTTCATATCTACCCTTCATTTTCTTGAGTTAATTTCCTCCCACTTCTAGTGTTTTAAGTGTTTTTTATCATAAAAGTACCTTGAATCTTGTCAAATATTTTTCTGCAGTCGAGATGTTCATGAGGATTTTGACTTTTATTTTGTTAATATAGCATATTATCTTGACTGATTTCATATGTTGAACATCTCTGCATTATTCTAGAATAAATCCAACTTGCTCATGATGCATAATTTTTTTAATGTGCTATTAAATTTAGTTTGCAAGAATTTTGCTGAGGAGGAAGGGAAAAGTCAGCATCTCCCAAGAATCGGCCATGCTGGGACTGGGAGGATCCAACAAGAAGCCAAATATCCAGCCTTTCTGGTAAAACACACAAGCTGCATAAGTTCCAGGAAGAGATAAGTCATCACCTCCCATGAGCCTACAGGCACGTGAGCTGAGAAACACCCACACACACCCCAATAAGCAACCCACTGGTCTGGAGGACGGGCTGAGTTGATAGCAACTAAGGTACATAAAGCCACTAAATGCTTGTATTATTTGGTCAATTTTGCAGGCCTGGCACCAGTGGTCTGAGCATCTCGGGAGGATGACAGTATGCAATATAGCAAAGATGGGGGATTTCCTTCTATCTTGTCTTTGAAATCCAATATTGTTCTCACTGTTTCGCTTTGTTCTGATTAATTGTTTTGCTTTATTCAATATTCTGTTTGTATTGATTTTATTCTGTTTTCTTTTTGGTTTGATTTTGCTATACCTTATGGAATGGACAAATATTGTGAAGATAACAAGATACACTATGGTGGCTATTGCTGTTTTCCTAGTATCCTGCTTTGAAGCTCTGTATGAATTTTGCTGTTTTGTTTTGACTGGCTTTGTTCTATTTTGTTTCATTGGATTTTACTATCTTTAAAATAAAAAAATAAAAAAAATTTGCTGAGGTTGTTTCCATAAATTGGTCTGTACTTTTATTTTCTTATAATATCTTTGTTTGAGTTTGATATCAAGGGTATGTTCAGAGAAAATATTTAGAAGCATACTGATTTCCCATCTCCCCTCTTTATTTTCATAAAGAGTTTAGTTAAGAAGAATTAGTGTTAGTTCTTCCTTAAATTTTTGTCAGAATTCCCCCATGAACCTATATAGTCCTGAGATTTTGTTTACAGGGAGACTTTGACTACTGATTTGATATCCTTATTAGTCTTGGGTCTATTCACTTTTTAAAACCTCTTCTTGATTCAGTCTTGGTATGTTACATAGTTCTAGAAATTTATACATTTGTTTTAGATTTGTTGGCATACTTAGGTAGGCACCTAAAGTCAATACTCTCCTGCTACTGCTACTGGTAACGTATGAGACTATCTGTACTATGATTTTTCTTTATTTGCACTGTACTTTATAATTTTTTACATATTTAATATAAAATTTGTACGTGTACCAGTACTTTGAATAAATATGAGCATTTTGTACATATTTGATGTCTAATATCCTAACAGTAAACCATCACTTTGAATAGAAGTTAGAGATAATGGTAATGGTGATATGACATGCTAGGTAATACCGTTAGAACAATGATTAGAAAAAAAAATTGTGTTTGAGCCAGTGTCTGATTATATAGTTTAGGCTGACCTTGTACTCACTATGTAGCCCTAGTTGGCCTCAAACTCACAGTGATCCTCTTGCCTCAACCTCCTGAATGTTGGGCTTTCAGGGGTGTGCCAACACACCTGGCTAGAAAATATTTTCTTGGGGCATAAAATATTTATAAGGTAGCATCACCAAACTTACTTTCCTAAGAATGTCTTTCCAAGTGACAAATGAAGCAGAAAAAGTTGCTTTGTATAGCATAAGTTGGATTACAGCATGAGAATTAGAGATTACACAAATCAAATTAATCAAATAAACTTTACTTGCTCTTGAATTATAGATATATGTGAATTTATACACATTAAATTTCTATCTTCAACTTGCAATGCACCTTGGTTAGTATCTTTTTGTTAGAATCAAAGGAATGAATTAGACAATAATATGAGGAATTAGAGCCACTGTGGGTCATGTATAAGATAGATAAACCACACATATTAAAAGACTAGGTTTATATCCATAAATATATATACAGGTATATGCAGGAAGAGAAGAAAGAAAGTAAAAGGCATATCTTAAAATATACATATTTTGTAAATTAAAAATGTCACTTCAGGCCTAGGAGAAACTTCTAGCTAGGATGACATGAAAAAGCCAGAAAATCCTCTCCTGGTAAAGCAAGTATAAAACTGGACAAAATTATCACAAACGTGTCAAAGATCTGGAAAGTGACCAAAAGGCAAGCTACAAATTGAGAAGCATTTATACTTGAAAATTGCTAGGGTTTAGGATAAAAACAACAGGAGTCTTTGACCTTCTTGCCTAAGGGTATTCCCATCCATATAAGCTCCCTGATTCATTTGATAATCAAAACAGGGCAGGGCATAAAATCAACAGTTTTACTCCCAGAGGGAAGAGATATGCTTTAGGATGGAAGGAAAAACTGCATTGGCAAACACTGTAGTGAAAAAATGAGAAAAGCTCGCAGCTTTCCTACTTTGAGGTTATGTTCCTCTTCGGAACAACCAATGCACAGACAGAAATTCTGTGAAGAGATCCTGAAAATGACAGCACCATTCAAAGGTGCAAGAGTGCTCTACTTCTCTGTGGTTAACTGGAAAACTATAACTACACAAAATAGGAACCTGGAAAAGCTAGTTAAAGTTAAAAACAAAGATGACTTGAGAACTTGCTGACTTTGAATATGAGTTTCAAGCCAAATGTATACTGATTGCTAGAAGATGAAAGCCATACATTGGAATTGTTTGAGTAAAACCTTCACCCAGATTATTGACTTATCACTAATTTACACCAAAACAAAGCCAACCCTTAGTAACCCAGGGTAAAAAGTAACAGTGGGATTAAAAAACTAAGCAGAGACATCAGCAGCTGTCTGTATGATGAGAAATTTTTGTATTTTAAACCCAGACATGATACAAAAAGAAAAAAGGGGGAAAAATCAAAACTCACCCTTAGAACAATATATTCTCTCTTACAATACATAAAATATTCAGTTTTCAACCAAAATTACATAAATTCAAAAAAAAAATGACCCATACATACGAGAAAAAAAAGCAGGCAATATAGACAATGAGTTTAATTTGTATTCGAGTGAAGCAAGAAATTAGGGCGTAGCAACTTGGCTGGGCAAGTGGATGTGACCTGGCAATCAAAGAAATTCAAGAGATGAGATGTGTGCCCATTAGAAGACATTCTAATGGCTAATTAACTCATAAAAAGCAGCTCAACCTGGAACCAGTCAAGGAGAACTGGCCTCAAGCCTTCTAGCGAAACTAAGCAGATTTTCGATAAGAAGGCCTAGCTTTGAAATCAGCCTGAGGACCGAAAACATGAAAGACGACTGCCATTAACCTCATGGCCACTGTGCTCACTCTCTCACCCTACAGAGCCTGCTTTTCTTCCTTCTTTTAATTGGCCCACTCTAACTCTGAAGAACGTGTTTCTTTACCTACTTTTAATAAATGTAAAACCTCACTATCTTTTGGACTTGCCTTGATCAATCCTTTGTTCACGACAGAAAGACCCTAGAAACTACTACTAGAAAGAAACCCCAGAACCCCAGAACATGGTAACACAATCAATTAATATATCACAACATTCAACAAACAGAGAATCTCAATAAAGAATGCATTACGCAAAGAGGCAATTGGAAATTCTGGAATTATAATAATCAAAACACAAATGCCTAAGATAGACTCAGTGAAGAGATAACA
>RJWM01044265.1:0-13354 GCA_004363535.1 Dasyprocta punctata | reverse complement strand
GTGAATTTCAGCGGGGTGTGGTGTTGCCCGTCTGCAGCCCCAGCACTCTGGGAGGCCAGGAGGAAGATCCCGAGTTTGAGCACAGCCTAGGCAATTTGGCCATACAGTGAGACCATGCCTGTCACAAAATGAAAAAGAGGACTGGGGTGCAGCTCAGTTCAAAGGCTCCAGGTTCAATCCCCTGTCCACCACACACACACACACACACACATGCACTCACACATACACACACACACAAGCAAATTTCCAGCCTTGTGCTTATCCAGTTCCTGCAAAGGTTCCCCAGCAGATGGCCACCCCCAGACGGAGCCAGCCCTCGGCTCCAGGCCCTGGTATCACAATCTCAACATGTGCTGCACAGGTCACCCTGCCTGCTCTGCTCCATTACTCCTCCTGGGGCCAGCTTCCCTTGGTGACCTGGCCAGGCATTGAGAGGGGGTGGTTTCCCATTCTGGGTGACCTGGGGCCTCGGTTTCCTCCCTGCAGGCAGAGCAGGGTGAGTTCTTAACAAGATAACACAGGAAGCAGGACTTAGCACAGTGCCTGCTGTGCTGCGGGCCCTCAGCCTGTGCTGTTCCTGAGAGCGAGAAAGCTGGGTTTAGGGGCTCATGGGCACCCCTCTACACACTCCTCAGAGCCGCTCCGTGGTGATGGTGAGAGGGGTGAGAACAGCAGAGGCGACTGAGCCCCAGTTGTGGGCAGCATCGCAACCCACCCTCATCTGCTGTCCTAGTGGCCGTGGTGGTGGGAGAGCAAAACAAGCAAAATGTCTACTGGTAGTTTTGCTTTATCTTAAGTTGATTATCTCTGGAAAAATACCATCTATTACTTATTTATTTTTGCTTGGTTTTTCGAGACAGGGTCTCACTATGTACCCCAGTCTGGCCTTGAACTTTTGGAAGGATATGTTGGAAAGATATGGAAATCTTGATTCCCAGTTCTTTTCTTTCAGTGCTTAAGAACTGCCACGTCACTTCCTGCTGGCCTCTGTGGTTCCTGATGAGAAGTCTACCATCATTCAGATTGTTTTCTCCCATTGATAAGATATCATTTCCTCTCTTGCTGCTGTCAGGGTTTTTTTCTTTATCTTTGGTTTTCAGAAGTTTGATTATGATGTGTCTGAGTATGCATTTCTTTGGATTTATCCTGTTTGGGATTTACTCAGAATCTTGAATATGTAGGTGTGTATTTTGTGCCCAGTTTGGTAAAATTTTGGCAGTTATCTCTTCAATTACTTTTTCAGATCTCCCTTCGCCCCATATTTTGGTTTTTTTTTTGAGGTAAAGTCTCACTATGTAGCCCAGGGTGGCCTTGAACTTGGGGTGTTCCTCCTGTCTCAACCTCCTAAATGCTGGAATTACCTAGCTCAGTCCTGCCTTCTTTCTCCTTCCCTCTGGAAACTCTAATGACACAAATGTTAAGTCATTTGTTATAGTCCTACAAAGTCTAGGCTCTGTTTTCTGTCTTTTTTTCAGTTAAGTTAATTTAAATGATTCTGTCTTCATGTTCACTAATTCTTCACTGTTCTGTCCATTCTGCTCTTGAACCACCCAAGCAATGTTTTCATTCAGCTAGTTTTTTGTTTGTTTGTTTGTTTGTTTGTTTTTGTATTGGGGATCAAACTCACAACCTCGTGCCTGTCAGGCAGGTGTTTAGGCCACTGAGCTAAATCTCCAGCCCTATTTTTTGAGACAGGGTCTCACTATGCAATTCAGGCTGGTGTTGAACTCACTTTGTAGCCCAGGCTGGTCTCAAACTCAAAACGATCCTCCTGCCTCAGCTTCCCAAGTGCTGGGATTAAAGGTGTGCACCACCACACCTGGCCAGCTACGGTTTTTCACTTCTAAAATGTTCATTTGATTCTTTATATATATATATATATTTTTTTTTTTTTCTGGTACCAGGACTCAAACTCATGACCTTGCACTTGCCAGGCAGGCATTTGCACCACTGAACTACATCCTTGGCCCCTTTATTTGTTCTGTTTCTTTACTGAGGTTTTCTTTGGCTCTGTTAATATGGTGTATTACATTTATGGATTTATGTATGTTGAACCATCCCTGTATCCCTGGGATGAATCCCATTTGATCATGGTGTATAATCTTCTTAATGATTTGCTGCATTCTGTTTGCCAATATCTTATTGAGGATTTTTACTTCTATATTCATTAGGGAAATTGGCCTGTAATTGTCTTTCTTAGTTGGGTCCTTCTCTGTTTTTGGTATCAGAGTAATGCTTGCTTCCAGGAATGAATTTGGGAGTATTGCTTTCCTTTCAATTTCATTAAAGAGCTTGAGAAGTAGGTGTTAGATCTTCTCTAAATTTCTTGTAGAATTCTGCTGTGACTCCTTCAGGGCCTGGACTTTTCTCTGTTGATAGGTTTTTAATTGCATCTTCAATTTCATTTAGTAGTATTCGGTTATTTAGGACTTTTATGTCTTCTTGATTCAGCTTTGGTAATTTATATGTATCTAGAAATCTGTCCATTTCTTCTGTATTTTCTATCTTATAGGAATACAAGTTTTCAAAGTAGGTATGATGATCTTCTGAATTTCTGCAGGGTCTGTTGTGATTTCATCCTTTTCATTCCTAATTGCATGTATTTGAGTCTTTTTTTTTTCTTTTTTAAAGATTGGCTAAGGGTTTGTCTATTTTATTTAATCTTTCAAAGAACCAGGACCAGGGTATAACTTAGTGGCATAAGCATCTGCCTGTTCAATTCCCAGTACCAAAGAACCAACTCTTCAATTCATTGATTCTTTGTACTATTTTTTAGTCTCTAATGTGTTAATTTCTGCTCTAATCTTTATAATTTCCTCCCTCATATGAGCTATTGGCTTAACCTGCTCTTGTTTTTCTAGGAGGCTCACCATTAAGTTGCTTATATGTGCTTGCTCTGTTTTCCTGATATGGTTATTTACTGCTATAAATTTTCCTCTTAAGACTGCTTTCATTGTGTCCCATAAGTTCCACTATGTTGTACTGTCATTATCATTCAACTGTAAAAATTGTCTAATTCTTTAATTTCATCTGTGACTCATTGGTGTGCAGTAGAGTGCTATTTAATTTCCATGTGTTTATAAGTTCTTGTGGTTTCTTTTGCCATGGATTTCCAATTTCATTGCACTGTGGTCTGGTAGCACGCATGGGATAATTTGAATTCATTTGTAGTTACTTAAGCATGTTCTATGGGCCAGTATGTAGTCTATTTTGGAGAACATCCCACGTGCAAATGAGAAGAATGTGCGTTCTGATGTTGTGGGGTGAAACACTCTATAGACACCTACTAAGTCCATTTGTTCAAAAGTTTGATTTAGTTCTAATATCTCATTATTCATTTTTTGTCTAGTTGATCTGTGTTTTTGTGACAGTGGGGAATTGAGGTCTCCCAATACAATTGTATTAGGGCTTATTTGATTTTTCATGTCTGTTAGTATTTGTTTTACATAGTTGGGTGCATGGGTATTTGCTGCATATATATTTATGATTGTTATCTCTTCCTCTTGGATTGTTCCCTTTACCAAGATATAGTGACCTTCTTTGTCTCTCTTAATCAGTCGGCTTAAAATTAACTTTATCTGCATATAGAATAGCAACCCCTGATTTTTTCTGAACTCCTGTTGCATACAGTATTGTTTTCCATCCTTTGGCTTTCAATCTATGGGTATCTTTTTGAATTAAATGTGTTTCTTGTATACAGCATATTGTTGGATCTTGCTTCTTGATCTATTCTGCCAGTCTGTATTTTTGACTGATGAATTGAGATCACTAAATTGATGGTTATAACTGATATGTATTGACTTATCTTTGTCATGTTATTTTCCTGTTGTTGGTTCCCCCTTTCCACTTCCCCTAATTGTTTGCCTTACCTGGTAGATTCCTTCTGTTGGAGTTCATGGAGCTGTAGTCCTTATTATCTCTTTCTAGAATGTCCTTCAAACATTTTGGAGTGCTGGTTTGGTGGTCATAAATTTCCTCAGATGTTCTTTGTCGTGAAAGTATCTTATTTCTCAATCAGTTTTGAAAGATAGTTTTGTGAGGTACATCAATCTGGGTTGAAAGTTGTTTTCCTTTAGAACTTGAAATATTTCACTCCAAGCTCTCCTTGACTTGAGAGTTTGTGCTGAGAAGCCAGCTGTGATTCTGATGGACATTCCTTTATAGGTGATTTGTTTCTTTTCCCTAACAGCTTTTAAGATTCTATTCTTGTGTTGAATTTCTGGAATCTTGAATATGTTATGCCTGGCTGTAGAATTTTTTTGATCATTGCTAATTGGAGTTCTATATGCCTCATTTATCTGTATGTCAAATTCTTTTTCTCTACCAGGAAAGTTTTCTGCCATGATGTCTGTGAACAATTTTTTTTGTTGTTACCAGGGATTGAACTCATGACCTCACGCTTGCCAGGCAGGTGCTTGTGCCACTGAGCTAAATTCCCAGCCCACTGTGAACATTTTTTTAAATATCCTTTGTGGTATCTCCTGCTTGTTCATTGACTCCAACTAATCTTAAGGACTTTTTTTTTCTCATCTGGCAGCTTCTGAATTGATTTCTCATGGTCCCTTACAACTTTTGAGTAACCTTTCTTTTTCTGATTGCTAACCACAAGCCTGTCTTCAATATCTGTGATTCTCCTTGCTAAACCTGCTTGTATGTTCTATTGATTTTTATGTTGATTCTTCATAAATAATCTATAATCTACATTTTTAAAATGATAGTAAATAAAAAAATCTGTGATCCTATCCTCTCATTGGCCTAATCTGCTTCAAATAGTTTCAATGGAATTTTTATTCTCCTGGATGTCTGCTTGAATCTGCTTTATGGATTCCATTTCTTTTGTATGCTGAGCTTCCACAATTTTCTTAAGCTCATCTATTTTTTGTCTGTATGTGCTCTAGCATCACTAAGCATGGTCTTTATCTAGAATTTATTTCTGATTTCACTTTTTCCAGAGCCTCATTCAATTGCTTTGTTGTTAACACTTCAGAAAGGCCCAGGGTGGGTCTTTCAGATTGTCCCACCTCATTGCCCACTGGATTTGCCTTTAGCAAACTTGATATCTGGAGTTGCATTTTGTTTAAGTGTCTTCTCATTTTTTATTTCTTCTTTTAGTTTAATTCCTGGGGTTATGCTTGTAAGTTGCCTATGGTGGGTTGCTTTATTGCTAGTATTTAGGGTACCTTGATGATGACTACTTCTCTGAAGAATCTTCCAGGTGTAACCAGGTTTTGGGTTTTGTGACTGTTCAAAGATCTTACCTCTTCAGTTTGTTGGAGATGAAAAGTTGTTGCTTGTTTGGCCAGTCCCTGCTTTTTTGGCACTGTGCCACAGTATTTTCTGTGACCCTTAGTCAGTCTTAATCATGAAATACCAGGACCAACAACTATTTAGAATAATTATGTCAGAGGCTCCAGCAACACACTCTGGGAGTGCGTCCTGACTAGCTGTGCAGAGGAGCGATTTCCACCCAGTCCAGCATTTCAGCACAATCCATCACGGGAACACCAGGCCAACCTCGCAGGACACTGAGATAATCAGCCCAGCCCAGCCCACAGCCCCAGAGCTGCTCATCAGGGAGTGGCCAGCATAGCTGCAGGGCCTTAGAGAACTTGAACTCTGCCCATCAGAACACAAGGTGTGAGCTCCATTGTTCAGGGATGTGGCTGTGCTCCAGGTCCTAGAGGTTGCAAACCCACCCAACCAGCAGCAAGACCCCAGTACTATACGCCTGGAACTCACCCAGGTTTGCCCTGTGCTCCAGAGGCTCTGAACTCCTTGCAGCCAGATGCAAGGTCCAGGTGATGCCACACTCAGGGGTGCACTCCACCTAGCCACCTGGGACCTGGAGGTTCCAAACTCCACCTAGCCAGGCTCAAGGTCCAGTGACACACCCCAGGGCTGCATCTCTGCTAGCCACCTGGGTCACAGGGGTTCTGAACACTACACAGCTAGGCTCTAGACCCCAGAAACAAGCTCCAGGTGTGTGACCCTGCTAACTACAGGGAGGATACAAACTTTGTCCAGCCCAGCGTCCCAGAGTAACCTGACAAAGTACATCAGGGGAACATGCGGCCAGCCTCAGACCACAGAACACAAAGGTGAAGCGCCATAATCTGGGGGCATGCCCTGGCTAGCCACAGGGATATTGGAGGATTGAAGATCTACCCAGCACAGTGTTCCAGTGCAATCCATCGGGAGGCTGCCTGCCCAGCCACACAGGTCCCAGAAGGAAATGAAAGAGCAAGAGACAGTCTCAATCCCCCAGCCCACTGAGAACAAACCCAAGAGACACTGAAATGGAAGATATTGGGAGTCACACAACTGAACTTTCTGAAATGATAGCAACTGAAGTAAAGAAACAGCTCTGAGAAACTCAAATCAGAAATAATCTCTCAGTTAAAAATTGAAATGACAATCATTATCAAAGAAATGCTGTGTGTATCTAAAGAAGATCAAGATAAGAAAAATAGAAGAACATAAGAAAATGATGGAAACTTTGAATGAACAATATAAGACACAAATAGAATGTATGAAACAGATTCAAAGGGAAATTCAGGAAATGAAAAATTCCATGGAAAGCAGGTGAAACTGCTTGAATGAAGCTGAAGATAGAATCTCAGACCTTGAAGACAGCATGGAAGCTTATGATCATGAAAGAAAAGGTCTCTTAAAAATAGCAAGGAGCCAAGAAACAACAATTCAACAGCTGCAAGATGATGCCAAGAGAAATAACATAAGATTAATAGGCATCAATGAAAAAGCAGGGCTCAATACTATTGACCTGCGAAGACTATCTGCAGAAATAATAGCAGAAAAATTTCCAAACATGGGAAGAGAATATGATATACAGGTAAATGAGGCATACAGAACCCCAATTAACCATAACCAAAATAAATCACCCAGACTTATAATAATTAGGGTTTCAGAAATACAGTACAAGAACAAAATACTAAAAGTTGTCAGAGAAAAGAAAGAGATCACCTATGAAGGAAAGCCTATCAGAATCACAGCAGACTTCTCAACACAAACCTTTAAGTCAAGAAGAGCTTGGAGTGAAGTATTTCAAATCCTGAAAGAAAACAACTTTCAACCCAGATTGATGTATCCTGCAAAACTATCTTTAAAAATTGATGGAGAAATAAGATACTTCCATGACAAAGAACAACTGAAAAAATTTATGCCACCAAACCAACACTACAAAGAGTACTTAAAGACACTCTAGAAAGAGACAAAGATAGCTACAATCTTAAGAACAACAACCAAAGGAAACCACTAAGCAGGGCAAAAAATTAAACAGAAAATGTAGAAAACCAACAACAAAAAGATATCATGGCAGGGATAAGTCAGTACATATCAGTTATATCAATCAATGTAAATGATCTCAACTCACCAATAAAAAGAAACAGACTGGCAGAGTGAGAAACAAAATCCAACAATATGCTGTGTACAAGAAACACATTTAACTCAAAAGGAAGCTCACAGACTAAAAATCAAAGGCTGGAAAACAATACTCCATGCAACAGGAACCCAGAAAAAAGCAGGGGTAGCTATTATGTTTGCAGACAATGAAAACTTCAAACAGAAAATGATCAAAAGAGATAAAGAAGGTCACTACATACTTGTTATGGGAAAACTTCAAGAGGAAGAGATTACAATTATAAATACATATGCACCTAATATGGAAGCACCCCACTATGTAAGACAATTCTTAATAGACATGAAAAAACAAATAAGCAATAATACAGTTATAAAAGGGGACCGTAACACCCCACTGTCACAGAGAGACAGATCAACCAAACAAAAAATCAGCAAAGAAATAACAGAACTGAATCAAACTTACAAACAAATGGATCTAGTAGATATATACCAAGTGTTCCACCCATCAACATCAGAATGCACATTCTTCTCAGCAGCACATGGGTCATTCTCTAAAATAGATCATATACTGGTCCACAAAACATGCTTAAGTAAATGCAAAGGAACTGAAATAATTCCATGCATATTATCTGACCATAGTGTAGTAAAATTGGAAATGAATGACAAAAAACCCCACAAGAACCCCATAAACATATGGAAATTAAATAATACTCTCCACAATCAATGGGTCACAGAAGAAATTAAAGAAGAAATTAAACAATATCTACAATTGAATGAAAATGCAAATACAAATTACCGGAACCTGTGGGATGCAATGAAAGCAGTCCTGAGAGGGAAATTTATAGCACTAAATTCCCACATGAGAAAAATGGAAAGAACACATATAAACAAACTAATGATGCACCTCAAACTTATAGAAAAAAAGAGCAAGTCAAGTCCAAGGCCCAAAGAAGGGAGGAAATTATCAAGATTAGGGCAGAAATCAACGCAATTGAAACTAAGAAAACAATACAAAGAATTAATGAATCAAAGAGTTGGTTCTTTGAAAGAATAAATAAAATTGGCAAACCCCTAGCCAACTTTATCAAAAAGAGGAAAGAAAAAACTCAGATTCATGCAATAAGAAATGAAAAGGGTGAAATCCCTACAGACCCTGTGGAAATACAGAAGATCATCAACACCTACTTTGAAAACCTTTACTCACATAGATTTGATAACACAGAAAAAATGAACAGATTCCTAGAAACCTATGAATTACCAAAGCTGAATCAAGAAGATGTAGAACTGCTGAATAACCCAATTTCAGCCAATGAAATTGAAAATGTAATTAGAACCTTACCAACAAAGAAAAGCCCAGGTTCTGATGGATTCACTGCTGAATTCTACAAGAAATTTAGGGAAGACTTAATGCCAACAGTCCTCAAACTCTTCAATGAAATTGAAAGGGAAGTAAATCTCCCTAACTCATTCCTGGAAACAAGTATTAACCTAGTACCAAAACCAGAGAAAGACCCAATCAAAAAAGAAAATTACAGGCTAATCTCCCTAATGAACATAGATGCAAAAATCCTCAATAAAATACTGACAAATAGAATACAGCAAGTTATCAGGAAGATTATACACCACGATCAAGTGAGATTCATCCCAGGAATGCAGGGATGGTTCAACATACGCAAATCAATAAATGTAATATACCATATCAACAGGGCCAAGGACAAGAACCATATGATCATCTCAATAGATGCAGAAAAAGCTTTTGACAAAATCCAACACCCATTCATGATAAAAACCCTACAGAAAATCAAAATAGATGGTCTCTACCTCAACCTGATAAAAGCCATATATCATAAACCAACAGCCAACATCTTACTAAATGGAGAAAAGCTAAAAACTTTCAACCTAAAATCAGGAACAAGACAAGGATGTCCATTATCACCACTCCTATTCAATATAGTTCTGGAAATATTAGCCAGAGCAATTAGACAAGAGAAAGAAATAAAGGGAATAAGAATAGGAAAGGAAGAAGTAAAATTATCATTATTTGCAGATGATATGATACTATACATAGAAAACCCCCAAAAATCCATCAAAAGACTTCTAGATGTAATAACCAAATTCAGTAATGTTACTGGATACAAGGTTAACACTCAAAAATCAATAGCATTCCTGTACACAAACAACAAAGTCACTGAGAGAGAAATAAGGGAAACCACACCCTTCACTATAACATCCCAAAAAATGAAATACCTAGGAATCAATCTAACAAAGGAAGTAAAAGATCTATACAGTGAAAATTACATTACTCTGAAAAAGGAAATCTAAGAGGATTTCAGAAAATGGAAAGATATTCCCTGTTCATGGATAGAAAGAATAAACATCGTGAAAATGGCCATTCTCCCAAAATTGTTATACAGATTTAATGCAATCCTGATCAAAATATCACTTGCCTACCTCACAGAGCTAGAGAAAGCGTTCCTGAAAATCATCTGGAACCAGAAGAGACCTAGAATAGCAAAGGCAATTCTGGGCAACAAAGGTAGGGCAGGAGGCATCACAATCCCTGACTTAAAACTATACTGCAAAGTTACTGTGATAAAGTCAGCATGGTAGCCAGGTGTGGTAGCGCACGCCTTTAATCCCAGCACTCGGGAGGCTGAGGTAGGAGGAGTGTTGTGAGTTCAAGGCCGGCTTGGGATACAATGTGAGCACAAGGACAGCCTGAACTACGTAGTGTGACCCTGTCTCAAAAAACTAGGGTCAGGAGTTTGGCTCAGTGGCTTAAGCACCTGCCTGGCAGGTGCAAGGTTGTGAGTTCGATCCTTAGTGCCACACACACACACACAAAATCAGCATGGTACTAGAATCAAAACAGACCTGAAGATCAATGGAATAGATTAGAAGATACAGCCACAACTACAAACACACTCAGCCACCTCATCTTTGACAAAGGGGCCAAACATGTACATTGGAAGAAAGATAGCCTCTTTAACAAATGGTGCTGGAAAAACTGGCTTTCTATATGCCATAAACTAAAACTAGATCCATGTCTATCACCATGCACTAAAATAAAGTCAAAATGGATCAAAGATCTGAATATTAAAACAGAGACACTAAACTTTCCAGAGGACAAAGTAGGTAAATATCTTGATGACGTAGGAGTAGGCAGAGAGTTCATGAACAAAATTCAGATTGCACGGGAAACACTTTCCAGAATCAACAACTGGAATCTCGTCTTACTAAAAAGTTTTTGCCTGTCAAAGGAAGTCTCCAACAGAGTGAAAAGAAAACCCATGTACTGGAAAAATATCTTAGCCAATTGTCCATCAGACAAAGGACTTCTATCTAAAACATATAAAGTATTAAAAGAAATCAGGCCCCTAAAATTCAAGGTCCCAATCCAAAAATGGGCATCTGAGATGAATACACACTTCTCAGAGGAAGAAATACAAATGGCAAATAAATATATGAAAAAATGTTCAACATCAATGGTCCTTCAGGGAATGCAATTTAAAACAACACTGAGATTCCATCTCACTCCAGAAAGAATGTCCAAGATTAAAAAATCAACCAACAACAAATGCTGAGGGGCTGTGGGGAAAAAGAAACTCTTCTCCACTGTTGGTGGGAGTGTAGACTGGTGCAACCACTGTGGAAATCAGTGTGGAGATTCCTCAAGAAGCTAGGATTAGAGATCCCATTTGACCGAGCTATCCCGCTTCTGGGCAATTTCCCAGAAGAATTGAAAGCATCATACTACAGTGATATTTGTACACCCATGTTTATAGCAACCCAATTTGTAATAGCCAAATCTTGGAAACAACCCAAGTGCCCATCAATCAAGGAATGGATAAAAAGGATGTGGCATTTTTATACAATAGAGTACTACTCAGCTATCAAGAAAGATTGCATTAGCCAGGAGTGGTGGTGCATGCCTTTAATCCCAGCACTCAGGAGGCTGAGGTAGGTGGAGTGTTGTGAGTCCGAGGCCGGCTTGGGCTACAATGTGAGCTCAAGGCCAGCCTGAGCTACATAGTGCGACCCTGCCTCAAAAAACTAGGGCTGGGAATTTGACTCAGTGACTTAAGCGCCTGTCTGGCAGGCATGAGGCTGTGAGTTCAATCCCCGGTACCACAAAAAAAAAAAAAAAAAAAGAAAGAAAGAAAAAAGAAAGATTGCATTGAGACTTTTATAAGTAAATGGACATGACTTGAGACCATACTCGTAAGTGAAATAAATCAAACCAACATGTGTAAATACAGTATTGTCTCCTTAGTGTAAGAAACTGAAACAGTGTACATGATCCAAAATCTATAATAAACACTGTGTAAGGGTAAGAATCTGCCTCAAAGAGCAAAAGTAATTGGGAAAGGGAAAAGGAGGAAAGAAGGAAGGGAAAAGGAAAAAGACATAAATCTGTATATATGTATATTTAAGATAACTAAAATGACTATGCTGCTGAATGTATTAGTTATTGAGAAAGATCGGTTAATATTCATATGATTAGATCAATTTTACATGTCTATATCTGTTAATGTAAACAACTGTGTTGAAGGTAACAATACGCAGTATTGCAACCATTGTCAAGTTCCTATCATCTTGTTTTGTAAACCTATAATGTTACTGTTGTGGATTTGCTGTTGTCCTTTGTTTGTCTCTTTTGATTTTTGTCTTTCTTATATGTGTCTTTTTTCCCTTAAATTAAACAAATTTTAAAAATTTAAAAAAATAAAAAAATAGAATAATTAAGTCAATTTTGGCCATAGTGATGGCAATAGCATCAAACACAGCCTAGAAAATGACAAAGTGAGCTAACCCTTAATTTGCCATTTTTAACTGTATGAACTAGATTTGTGGTTATATAACAAAATCTAAAACAAACCAGAAAATTATATTTAATATACAAGTCAACTTTGCCCTTAGAGGTTAAAATTTAAAATGGATTAAAGAGAAAATGGAGATGTGGAAGAAGAAGAGATTAGAAGGTCAGAGGACAAAGGGGGATCACATCAACTTTGGGAAACCGGTGCAGAAGACTAAAGGAAAAGAGAGACAAAAGAGATAAAAGGAAGAACAGACCAGAATCACATCCACAAAGAGGCTAAGAAACACAGTCACACTCATATAAGAATAAGATCAAACAATGAAGGAGAAGGAGAAAAAAAAAGAAAAAAGAAAAGAAAAGAAAATTCCACTTCCAGGGTTCTCTCTGGTTTCACTGGTAGACAACCTGTGGAGACAAAGTCCCAATTCATGAATATCTCTCCCAGAAAGCCCGCAGTAGCTTTCTGGCAGGGTAGTGGATAATCTCAACAGGCCTGCACCAAGACCAGACTCACTGGGCTTTCCACTGTCTGAGCAGTTTCCATGGGTCTAAGCACAGCTGAGAGCTGCTAGATGGAGCTGGCAGCAGTTCTGGATTCTAGGTTTAGCTGGCCCATCTCAAAGATAGTTCCCCGCTAATTTCTGTCTCCTGCAGGGGGACTAAGCTGTCTGTACTCACCTCAGCCTTTGTATTTCCTCACATCTGCTGCACCCCTCCACTACCATATCTCTCTACAGAGGCCTCCAGGGTCACCAGCCATCGTCATTACCCCGGGTCCACAGGTTTGACCTGCTCCTCTCACGCACTGAGTCCTGTCTCAGGGAAAAGGTACCAATGGCTACCTCCTTCTTTGTTGAAATTTCTCTCTTCACTCTGTGAGTTTCAATTCGCGCTTCAGATTCTTCTTGCATCCAGTGGACCCACATCCTCCTTCTTGTCTTCCTCATGATGCTCTTTATTCCAGTGTCTGGACAGTGACTCTCTGAGGCATTTTTCTCTGCTGCTTACTACTCTGCCATCCTGGTCTCTCACATCTTCATTAAAGTTTTCTAACTTCTTGTTTCAAGTGTGATTTATAATAATTGTCCTACAAGCACTTTTATAATTGCTTAAAAATCCTGGCCAAACCTGAGCATGGTGGCACATGCCTATAAT
>RJWM01044264.1:0-13113 GCA_004363535.1 Dasyprocta punctata | reverse complement strand
AAGGCAGATAAATGGCAGATAAAGGCTAGTTAAGCTTGTTAATGTAGATTTCCCGGGGTACTGTCTCCTAGCCTCTAAGAGTGTAAAGTTGTCTTTGGTGGCTAACCTTTGTTCTCAGGGGGTGGAGTGGAGTTGGGGTGATAACCTTTGTCTTTGTAAATCTGTGTCTTGCTTTTAGGCAAATACAGGGTTGGCAGTTTTTCTACATCAGCTTACACCAAAAAGGCATATTTGGGGATCACATACTGTGGTCTCCCATAGAGAGAGAGAGAATCTGCCAAAAAAAAAAAAAAAAAAATGTGTACACGCTTCAGGAAAAAAAAATGTATAAATATTTTGATACTAAATTTATTGAGACATCTTAAGGTTAATACAAGTTACCTTTGGACTCTACAATTACAAGAGGTGCTCAAAGTGGGGGCCATTAGCTTCAGACATTTATTAGTACAACATGCTGCTGCTTGGGTAACCTTGGTCATTGAGATTGCTTCACATACATTTTCAGTTTCTTCTGTAAGGGCCAGCAGTGTAGTGGGTTTTCTGTAATATACGACATCCTCTAAGGTCCCCTATGCAAGGGTAACAACATCTATTGTAAAGAAATCATACTATTTTTCTTTTCCTGAAGTGTTTATAGATATTTTTTGGTGATTGTGTGTGTGAGATATATACACATATATGCAAATATATGTGTGTGCGTTTGCATTTCTTTACAGACTTCTGAGGTAGCATATGAGTAAACCACGGAGAAATCAAGTACTTGGTGCAAGTCACCCAGTTGTAAATGACAAAGCAGAACTTTGAGTCAAGTTCTCACCCCAAAGTCTGTGTGTTTAGCTGGGATACCACTGCCTCCTATCATGCACTGATCCTATGTCCACCAAAAAACATTCATTCATGAATTGGCCTTTCACATGGCTTTTATGTGACAGAGGTGACCTATATAGAGGATGTGACTATTTCAGTCACTGGGTAGAAACACCTCCTGTTGTAAGTTAATAAATTAGTGTCTGATGATAATTTTTTTTTTTTTTTAGGGTCGTGAATCACTGCTCCCAAAATTCAGGACCTTATACTTTTTAAAATGTAGCTTACATGGGCCAGGTGTGGTGGTGCACACCTGTAATCCCAGCACTCGGGAGGCTGAGGTAGGAGGATCATTGTGAGTTCAAGACCAGCCTGGGCTACAAAGTGAGTTCAAGGCCAGCCTGAACTACAGTGAGACCCTGTCTTAAAAGCAAACCAAAATGTAGCTTATGAAATTTTGATAGTATATATATTTTACTTTATTTTCTTCTCTTTCTGTCTTGTTTTTCTTTTTTCTCTTTCCTTTTTCTTTCTTTCTTATTTTATTCCTATGATTCTAAAGCTCTTCCCCACTCCAGTACTCCTAAGAGACCGAACGTGTGCCTGTCAGTCCCAGGAACCTACAGTGGCATTGCTAGCCAGAGACCAGCTCCTCTAACTTCTGGAAAAGACATCTTCTGGGAGAATTAGTGATTGATTTCCAAGGGACTGAGAGAAGCTGGTGGGGTTTGAGGCAGTGAAAAATAAACATCGGCTTTCCTAGTGTGCTGCTTGCATACTCAGTCACATAACCCTGTCAGCTCTGTGTGCGAGGTGCTAACAGAGCTGCAGCTGCTTTTAAACAGTTCTGGACCCAAAAAACTCTGAACCAAGATTGTTTTCCTTAAGTTGGCAGCAAATTGTGGCCTGAACTGATCTGATGTTGTTTATAATCTTTATACTTTTTGAGGCAGAAATATTAACACTTGATTACAGAGTCCTGCCCAGACTTCACAGGGAATGTTTAAAGTATAAGATTTGAACATTGTTTTTCTAAAATTCAAAGAATTTTCTAAACCATTTGTCATAACGAGTTTCAGATGAGGAAATGAAAATTAAAGGCTAAATATCTGCGCAACACATTGCCACCAATTTATTTAACTAGATGTGAAGAAAGGCCATATATGAATTTTCCAACACCTTAATAAGGAGCCCACTGAGTATCATTTAGCCAGGTTCTTTGAAAGAAATCTGTTGACCCTCCAAATATTTGAAGAATTGTATAAAATGCCTTAAAGAAAGTGCTTTTAAAGTCAAATTTTCAGTCTGTTACCTTTGGATCATCAGTAATGCTTCAAATCTTTCTTCCTCATTCTGCTTGTGTCCAGAGAAAGATGAATCTATTTGGAATAAATACTGTGTTTTAGTATCTTCAGGTAGACTTAAGTAGGAAACAGAGTCAAGGTGACCTAACACTGGCATTAAGGCTGATTATTCTTTATCCTTGGGCATTTAAAAGAAAGCAGTCTTAGCAAGGCCAAAGTAATCCGGTAAATTTAATAACAGCAGTCTTTGTAGTGTACTAAGCTAACATATCTCTGGTTATAGCTATATGTTTTCTGCTTTTTGTTCAGAATATCTCACTCAGGAAGGAGAAAAATGAGGATTGTTTCTAAGTGAAAAATCAGCCAGGCATGGTGGCACATGCCAGTAATCCCAGCTCTTAGGAAGCTGAGGCAGAAAGATTGCCGTGAGTTCCAGGCCAAACTGGGCTACATAGTGAGGTCCTGTCTCCAAAAAAATAAAATAAAAAAAAGCCCATACTGTAGACTTTCTTTTTTCTATTAAACATGAGTTTTTTCTTGTTACTGCTATTATGGTTGGGTTGGGTTGGGTTGGGTTGGGTTAAGTTAAGACAGTCTGGCTATGCAGTTCAGGCGGGTCTTGAACTCACTATGTAGCCCAGGCTGGCCTCAAACTTGCAGTGATCCTCCTGCCTCACCTCCCCAAGTGCTGAGTTTCCAAGTTTGCACTACCATGTCCTGCTCTTATTTTAAACTTTAATGGTATTTTCCAAGGTTTTTTTTCTTGAAAGATTATCATTATCTCCCTTTCAGTGTTGCTCTTGAGTATTAATTTTATGCATAGTACATGCTTTATAAAGTTAGACCTAGCCGGGCGTGGTGGCACACGCCTTTAATCCCAGCACTCAGAAAGCTAAGGTAGGTGGAGCATTGTGAGTTTGAGGCTGGCTTGGGCTACAACATGAGCAAGGCCAGCCTGAACTACATAGTGCGACCCTGCCTCGAAAAAAATAGGACCAGGAGTTTGGCTCAGTGGCTTCAGCCGCTGGTTGGCAGGCGTGAGGTTGTGAGTTTGATCCCCAGTACCAACAAAAATAAATAAATAAATAAAGTTAGACCTGCCTTATGATGCACAGGAATAGTGATAAACACTAGGGAAGCTAAGTATATAAAGGATGGCTTATGTGCATTTCCTACTAAGACAAGTAGTTGTATTGGAATTTAACATTTTCATAAAATCTATAATAAAAATTATGCATTTGGTCTTTGTCCCTGGTTCCTGACAGAGCTCCTAAAACCTTCGGAATTTCCTGAGTGATAGAATGGAACTGAGGAAGGAGGTGGGGAATGGAGATTAGGTTCAGTCACCAGTGGCCAGTGATTGAATTGATCATGCCATTGTAGTAAAGTTTTTTGGTAAAACTCTAGGACTGGGCCGGGAGTTTGGCTCAGTGGCTTAAGCACCTGCCTGGCAGGCACGAGGTTGTGAGTTCGATTCCCAGTGCCAAAAAAAAACAAAAAAAAAACTCTAGGACTACTGACTTCTCAGTGAACACATTAATGGGCTGGGAATGTGCTGGGAGTTTGGATCAGCAGCTTAAGCGCCTGCTTGGCAGGCGTGAGGTTGTGAGTTCGATCCCCGATGCCACCAAAAAAATAAATAAATAAAAGGTGCTGCAAGTGTGTAGAACTCTGCGCTGGAAAGTCAGTGCTAGCCTTCACCCCCATACTGGTTGATTTGGGGTGTTATGGTTTGTGTCTAGATGTCCCCCCCAAAGCCTCATGTAGTCATAGGTGGGGATTTTACATGGGTGGCTGGATCTAGAGTGTGTGATTGATTTATGGTGCAGTGCTAGGATTAAGGGTGAATGATTACTAAAGCAGTCCACTGATTTTGGTACCACCCTAATCCTGTTAGCCTCAATAGAATATAAAAGGGATAGGAAAAAACTTCTAAGGTCCCTTGCTCACTTGCTGTGCTACCTGCTACTCACTGTGAACCATTTCTCCTCTGCAGTGTCCCTCTGCCATGCCTGGGTGCCAGCCAAGTTGGGGTTGAAACCTCTACAAGCTGAGCCAAATAAATATTTCCTCCTTTAACTTTGGGCATTGGGTATTTTGCCTCAGCAATGAGAAAAGTGACTGAGACATTGGGAAACTGGAGAATTGGGGTTGAAACAATATAAAGATCTTGTCTGGTTTTGTCACCTGGTCACAACTGTCTTTTCTTACAGTATCTGACCAAGCAGGTGGAGCTTCTACGGCAAATGAATGAACAGCATGCAAAAGTTTATGAGCAGTTAGATGTCACGGCAAGGGAACTGGAAGAAACAAATCAAAAACTAGTTGCTGACAGCAAGACCTCACAGCAAAAAATTCTGAGGTAAAAGATCTAGAATCTGTTGAACCCTAAGGGGGAAGTTATTTAGTATAATTTGGAATAAAACATAGCTGTGGAGGTTTGGGTTACCATGGAGTAAGGTTTAATTTAATTCTTCTTGGAGAATGGAGATTAACTATAAGTTCTATCCAATTAAGAAAGCTCAGTTCGAGTGGCTTGAGACTAATCTTTTCCTCGCTATTTTTGTCCTTAATTTAATATGATAAGCAGCAGTTGGCTTCTCTCTGTTCCTCACAGCCTGACAGAAACAATTGAATGTCTGCAAACCAACATTGATCACCTCCAAAACCAAGTGGAAGAATTGAAGTCATGTGGCCCAGGGAGGAGGAGACAGAGGAGATGTGACCAAGAGAAACCAACACCCAGCTTCTCCTGTCTGAAAGAGCTCTATGACCTCCGCCAGTAAGAACCTGCTTTCTGTGGATTTACAGGCTAGGAATGTGCCATGCCATTGACAAATTCTGGATTCTAGTTCATTGAAAGTGTTATTTTAAGAAATGCCGCCTGGCTATTAAATCACCAGTAGTCTGAGCAAAACCACTTATATGTACAAATTAAAGTTCTTGGGTGTTAGTAATTCTGTATAAACTCATTTGGAAAGGTTTGAGAGCATTTACTTCATTATTTTAACCATGTTAAATCTTAGTTTAAAAATACTTCCGACAGAGTTGGGGATTTTTGTTTTGTTTTGTTTTGTTTGAAATAGGGCCTTGTTCTGTAGTTTAGGCTGGCCTTGAACTCACTATATAGCCCAGGCTGGACTCAAACTCAGAGTGATCCTCCTGCCTCAGCCTATCCAGTGCTAGGATTATGGACATGCACCACCATGCCCTGCTCAGAGTATACATTTCTGAGTGAAGGAAAAATGGAAATTTTGGTGGTAAATTGAGGCAAACAGAAATTTTTTTGTCTAAAGAAATTCCTTAAGAGTTATGAATTTGAATTCTGACAACTGAATACCTGTTATACAGCAGGTACTATGCCATCACGAAAGGTGACCAATGTAGGCACAATTCCTGCCTTCATGAGTTTTCATCTAATGGAGAGGTAGATATGCAATAATCATGCAAATAAATCCAGTTACAAGTTTCCCAGGACTTAACAGGGAGACCAGCTGGTTCTTGTGATACTTCTCACCCTTGCCTGTACATCAGATCACCTGTGAAGTTTTTCTGAGTGCAAATATGAGCATATTTCCTCAATCCTAAGTTAGGATTTCCAGGTGCGCAGATGAGTCTGATGTGCATTCTGGTTAAAAATCATAAAGAGCAGTGTTTCTTAACCTCAGATCACTTGGAGAGCTTTTAAAACCCCCTAGGACCAAATAGACCTAGTAGGTCAGAATCAACAGTGTAACAGTCAAATAGTTTTTAACTGGGTGATTCTAGAGACGGAACCCTGAGCCGTTGTATTTCCCAGTAAGGCAAATGTCATACTACTGGTCTTGAAATTGCATGTTCTATAATATTTTTAGTGTTTAAGAGAAGAATCAATCACAAATACTGTTTTGTCTTCTTTGATATATTTATTTACCAATCTTACATGATTTCATTTTAGCCACTGATGGAGTACTGGTATGGAATAAGCTAGTGATTGTCACAGCTCCTCTGAAAGATTGAGTTACACACACACACACACACACACACTTCCTTCTTTGCCTTCTCAGTTGACCTGTGTATTTGTTCTATTATTTTCCCCCAGACACTTCGTTTATGACCATGTATTTGCTGAGAAGATCGCTTCCTTGCATAGTCAGCAAAGCCCTGAAGAAGAAGAAAATGAGCACCTGAAAAAGACAGTAACAATGCTTCAGGCTCAGCTGAGCCTGGAGCGTCAGAAGCGCCTGACCATGGAGGAGGAGTACGAGCTCATGCTGAAGGAGAACAGTGAGTTGGAGCAGCAGGTGAGAGCCATAGATGCCTACCAGGCCCGAGCTCTGGAGTTGGAGGCCGAGGTGGCGGAGATGCGACGTATGCTGCAGGCGGAGCATCCTTTTATGAATGGAATGGAGAAGCTGATGCCGGACTCTGTGTTGGTTCCCTTCAAAGAGCCCAGCCAGAGTCTGCTGGAGGAGATATTCCTGACTGTTTCAGAAGCGTACAGAAAGCCTCTCAAGCGCAGCAGCAGTGACACAGTCCTCAGCAGTCTGGCCGGGAGTGACATCGTGAAGGGCCACGAGGAGACCTGCATCAGGAGGGCTAAGGCTGTGAAGCAGAGGGGTATCTCCCTTCTGCACGAAGTAGACACTCAGTATAGTGCCCTGAAGGTGAAGTATGAAGAGCTGCTGAAGAAGTGCCAGCAGGAGCAGGACTCCCTGTCACACAAAGCCGTGCAGACCACCAGAGCTTCGGCCAGAGACCTGATGAGAGTTGATCCCCAGAATGAGCCTGGCCCTGATGCCCAGCCTGAGCCCAGTACCAATGGGTGGGAACCTTCTGTCACCCCAGAGCACATCAGTTCTCCTGCTGCCACAACACCTCCAGAATACAAGGCACTATTTAAGGAGATCTTTAGTTGCATCAATAAAACTAAACAGGAGATAGATGAACAGAGAACGAAATACCGGTCTCTGTCCTCTCATTCTTAATTGAACCTCCAGTTCTCCTGCTAGTTTGCCTATTTCCCGTCATCGCTGCCTCCCATTCTGACAACTGTTTATGGACTTGAAAGCCCCATCACTTTGATTATTTAGCAAATGCAGACAGCAAGAAAAACAAACAGCTACTGCTATCATTCTACAATCCAATTCATTTAAAACTCCTAGGAAATGCCATGACAAACTGACATCTGGCTGGTGCAGATTAAACTACAGTTGCTGGAAAAGCACTAGAACAAGTGGAGGCAGATCCATGATCCGTGACAAATAGGCCTAAAGTTACTATGGTATTGGGGTAGGGGGCAGAGTTAGAACAAAGCTAAGGCAGTACCTATTGCCTCCTTGCTCAACTTCTCAAAACTAGAAGTTAAAGGGCTGCTACACCAAGATCTTTTGCAAACACTGTTGATAACTGTGAATTCACCTGGAAGAATGTTTAAGAGAAAGCAGGAGTCCAAAATATATGACATAACTACTCTTAAGACTTGAATTTCGTTTTATCTGCTACCAGTTGAACTGTGACTGACAGATAATCCTGGTATATCTCAATCTAACTGAATACCAAATTGAAATGGCAACTCTGATCAGATCAAAACTTGTAACTATAGCCCTCAAGGCCCTCCACCACTGACTTTCAAATGTTTTACTCAAAGATACAGTTGTTAGGTGACTATATAAATATTTAAGTTTCTTTCTCAAATTCAGACTAAAGGGTAAAAAACCCCTTCGTCTCTTAGGGTGTTGTGAGCTGGTGGATCTGCCAGCCAGAAGCTGCTCCTGCTCAATTTTTATCATTCCTGTAAGTAATTTTGACTCGCTGCAGAAATTCTTGTTTACTTTATTAAGCTGTATTGATGTTCCTGAGTGTGGAAATACATTCGTCTTCTCCCTTGCATACTTTTAATTTAAAACTATTTAAGAGAACTGAAGTTCTAATTGTATATATTTTTCTAATAGCCAAATAAAGCTACCTATGAAAATAAATGGGCCTACTGCTTTTTTTTAAAGCTTTATGCCATTTCATTGTTATAATCAAATGAATTTTTCCTTCCAACATAATCTGTAGAAAGAGTTGTGATTCCCCCTGCCCATCTTCTTTTAAACAGAAAACTGGGGACTGAAGGTTAATTGTATGAATTCTGCTATATTACTAAATGTTCATTAAAACCACCACAGAATTGAAAATACATTTTCAAATTTATGTAGTCTGATTTTCACTATTTCAGAAATGTCTGGCTGACTTGGTTCTGAATTAATCACATTTGATTAGATGATTCTCAAAGTATTTGATCATGTGCTCATAAGGGAAAAGTTCATAATATGTAAATATTGAAAGAGCATAAACTCCAATTTTTCTTTGGATTAAACTTTTAAAAACACTTTTATTTCTGTTTTTTTAACTTAAAAAATTTCAACTTGAAAAGTTTTTTTGCCTTCCCTAACTTCTCAACCTGTCTATTTCCTAGAATCAAAACTACTTTCTAGTATATTTTTCCAAAATATTCTGTGCATACACTAGCACATGAATGTTTATGTCATCCTACACTTGTTTTTTGTTTTGTTTTGTTTTTTGTCCTGGGGCTCGAACTCACAACCTCACACCTGCTAGGCAGACACTTACGCCTCTGAGCTAAATCCCTGGCCCTGTTTCGTGAGACAGGGTCTCACTATGCAGTTCAGGCTGGCCTTGAACTCACTTTGTAGCCCAGGCTGGTCTCGAACTCACGACAATTCTCCTGCTTCAGCCCCTGGAGTGCTGGGATTAAAGGCATGTGCCACCACGCCCGGCTCACCCTACATTTTTAAACAATATACCCTAAAGACATCTGAATCTTATGTTTTTACTGAACTATATATCTTTATCTGATGATGTATATTCTATATGATAGTTTCAGAGTGTTTCAGTTGGTTGCTGTATTTCACTTAAGTAGTCCCCAGTGAGTAGTAATTCTTGTCTTCTGCTACTTCTAATAATAAAATTTGTAATAAATTATTAGAAGTGAAGGCAAAAAGAGCCAGGCGTGGTGGCGCACGCCTTTAATCCCAGCACTCGGGAGGCTGAGGTAGGAGGAGCGTTGTGAGTTCGAGGCCGGCTTGGGCTACAATGCAGTGCAAGGCTGGCCTGAGCTACACAGTATGACCCTGCCTCAAAAAACTAGGGCTGGGAGTTTGACTCAGTGGCTTAAGTGCCTGCCTGGCAGGTGAGAGGTTGTGAGTTTGATCCCCAGTGCAAAAAAAAAAAAAAGTGAAGGCAAAAAGACAGCATTTTGCTACCACTGTCTAATAGTTTCAGATAATTCCACTGTTGCCACATAAAGATGTCTATTTTCTCACACCTGTGGTAGTAAAAAAAAAATTTTTTTTTTAACTTGTTATGTCTCCTGTGCTGGCCTTGAGCTCCTGGGCTCAAGTAATCCTGTCTCAGCCTGCCCCCTTGCTATAGTAATTAAAAGTGGTTTCCCTGAAGTTTATATTTGCATTTCTTTTATCGGTTTGAGTATTTTTAATGTTTGCCATTTGTATTTTCTGCTTATTTTTTAAGAGTGCTAGTACTTAGGAAGTATATTTTTGCAACTGGAGATTGCATTTTTTTTCTAGGCTATCTTAATTTTTACCTTGTTGAAACACTTCAAACCTTTTTGTGTTGGACAATTATTTGATCTATTACTTGAAATGCCACCCACATCAGGAATGAATTTCAACTCATTTTTACCTCTTTGTGTTCTAGGATTTGATTTTCATATGCCTAGTGCAGGGTAATTGCTGTACCTAGACATTTGTATTTTCCTAACTGCAAAGTAAAAGTGAAATGTTCATTACTTAAGAATTTTCCTGGATTGTTTTACTATATTTTGCCAATCTAAACCTTAAAATTAGTTTGGTTTTTAGGCAGAAGCTGGTACTTTTATTGAAATCAAATTAAATAGGTTAAGGAAAACAAACAGTAATACAGAAGCTGCTTTCCAAAAACTTGGGCTTATGTCTTTCCATTTGTTCAAATGATGGTCTCAGGTAAACTTCCAATTTTTTTTCTTTTCTTTTTTTTTTTTTCTGTGGCACCGCGGATTGAACTCACAACTTTGCGCCTGCCAGACAGGTGCTTAAGCCACTGAGCCAAACTCCCAGCCCTGGTTTTTTGAGGGAGGGTCGCACTGTGTAGCTAAGGCCGGCCTTGCGCTCGCGTTGTAGCCCAAGCTGGCTTTGAACTCACAACACTCCTCCTACCTCAGCCTCCCAAGTGCTGGGATTAAAGGCGTGCGCCACCACGCCTGGCTAAGCTTTCAAATTTTTATCACTTAGGTTCTGCACATTTTTAAAAGTTTGTGCCATAAGTGAAGTAGTATTTTCCTTCAAACACATTACCTATGTGAAAATTACTGATTTCAGCGATCTTGTTGAATTCTCATCAAGAGCAGCTTTTACTTGAGTCTCTTGGTATACTTGAAAACACTAATTTTGACTCCTGAATTTTTGTACCCTTTTTCTAATTCTTGTGTAACTTCTAACTGGTATATCTGGAATATTACAGTAAGAGTAAGCTTGCTTGTCAGTCCTAAGGGATATGCCTGGTGTTTAACTTACCATGATGGTTTTTAAAACAAAAAAATTTCACGCATCTAACTCTATTTTAAGACTTTACATCAATAATGAAGTTTGTTATTTCTCTTGTATCAAAAGTTATTTTCACTTTTCCCTATAGTTTATACATATATACATATATTGTCTTCTCATTTTTCCTTTTTCTGTGCAGTAGATAGAACCCAGAGCTTCACACATGCTAAGCAAGTGTGCTAGCACTGAACTACATACAGCTCTAGCCTATATCCCCTTATGTTTTTTATATATATTTAAAATCTACAACATAATATTTTGATACCTTGATATAAATAAGGAGATGACTACAGTCAAGCAAATTAGCATGCCCATCATATAGTTGTATGCATGTGTGATTAAAGTAGCTAAAATCTCTTGGCAGTGCCGGTAGGTACTACAATTGTTCTAACTATAATTCTCACGTTGTACAATAGCTTTTTTAGGTTCATTCATCCTTCAAAACTGCAATTTTAAGGGCCGGGAGTTTAGCTCAGCAGCACAGGTGCCTGCCTGGCAAGCACAAGGTAGTGAGTTTGATCCCTGGTAACAAAAACAAACAAAACTGCAATTTTATATTCCTTTACCTACATCTTCCCATTTCCCTCTCAACATTTGTAGCCACTGTTGTACTGTTTCTTTGTGTTTGATTTTTTTCTTTATTCCATCTATAAATGAGATTGTATTTTTCTGTATCTGCCTTATTTCTTTTAACATGATGTCCTCAGTTAATGCGTGGTATCACAAACAGCAGGACCTCTTCTCATGCTGAGTGATAATTTGTATATGTGTATGCACAGTTTCTGTCCATGGACACTTTGGTTATTTCTATATCTTACTGTGAAGAATTCTGCAGTTAACTTAGTAATACAGATATTTTTACAAGGTCAAATTTTATCTTCTTTGGGTATATGCCCAGAGGAGGAATTGCTGGGTCCTATGATAGTTTTTTTTTTTTTTTTTTTTTTTTTTTTTGCGGCACCAGGGATTGAACTCACAGCCTCGCGCCTGCCAGGGGAGGCGCTTAAGGCACTGAGCCAAACTCCCGGCCCTTTTTTTTTTTTAGTTTTTGAGGAAATGCCATGCTATTTTCCACAGTGGCAGCCCCAGTTTACATTTCCACCAGCACTGCAAGTGTCCCCTTTCCCCACACCTTCACCAACATTTGTTATTTGTTGTCTTTTTGAAAATCAGCATTCTAACAGGTATGAGAAGAGTCGTATGATTTATGATTTGGTTTGCCTTTCCCTGATGATTAGTGATACTGAATACCTTTCATTATGCCTGTTAGCCATTTTATATTTTTGGAGAATTGTCTCTTCAGGTTCTTTGCTCATTTTTTTTTTTTTTTGTAATTGATTTGTTTTTGAATATTAACCCCTTATCAGATACGCGGTTTGCAATTTTTCTTTTTTTTTTTCAGTACATGCTGCCTTTTTGTTCTGTAGTTTCCTTTGCCGGGCAGGAGCTTTTTAGTTAGACGTAGTCCCACTTGCTTATTTTTGCTTTTGTTATGCTTTGGTGTCGTAGACAAAATACTGCCAGGGATTTTCTCCTGTTTTCTTTGTGGAGCTTTAGTTTCAGTTATCACATGTAGGTTTGTAATCCATTCTGAGTTTGATTTTTGTGTAGAAGGTAAGGATTCAGTTTCATTTTTTTTCCATATTTTTTTAAATTTTAAGATAAAACCAAAGAAAAAACAATAAGACCAATAAAAAATAAACCAGCATAAGTGATACAGAACTTCAAAACTTTACAAAACCGACAGTAGTTACCATAATGCCTTTTGCTGTCTTCAAAATAGCGGCAGATACCTTGGGACATAGTAAAAATGGAACAGAACAAAATAGACACAATAAAACCAAAACAGTAAATGCAATAAAGGACTTCAAGTCACTAGTAAATTCAAAATGGCTACCATAGTATGTCTTGTTATCTTTCAAATAGCTGCTCATGTCAACAGATTTAACATAATCAAAGAAAGTGAAAGAATACAACCCAACCCAACAATACAATGAAAATGGTATGGTTTCCTGGCTGGATCCCCCTGTCCTGCAGTCTGTGAACGGCACAGACTCACGGAGGGAGGCTTGGGTGTGGCTGTCCCCACTCCCGCAGCAGCAGGCGCGTGGCACTGGTTTCCAGGTGAGGTTCACCTGGTGGGGCCCCTTGGGCTCCGTACCCCACCCCCAGCCCCACCCCCACCGTCTGCGAATGGCACAGACACAGAGGCTTGGGTGTGACTCCTGATTCATTTTTTGCAAGTAGCTGTTGCTCTCCTTTGGATCTGGAATGTCCGTCCCACAAAGGCTCGTGAGTTAAACTGGTCTCCAGTTCAGTGTTCTTGGGAGAGAGAGGAAACTAGTAAGTGTGGGCCTAGCCGAAGGCATGTGTGCCCCTGAAGGAATAAAAGGCCTTGGCCCCTTCCTCTTGGC
>RJWM01044263.1:0-13357 GCA_004363535.1 Dasyprocta punctata | reverse complement strand
TTCTGAGGTCTCTTGCCACTGCCCAAACTCCTGGAATAGCCTCATTTGGAATCCTTCTTTCTGTTCCTGGAAAAGAGCAGAAAATGCTGGAGTCCATTTTGTGGAGATTAGCTAAAATTACCTTTTAAAACACCATACATATCACAACACTCCCTCAGCTAAAGTTCCCTGGATTTTTTTTACTTACATAAATTTCAGAGTTCTTTCAGTGCTATGACTTCTTAAGCCATATCTGTCCTTCTAATGCAAGTAATGATTTTGCCCTTCACACTCACTAGGCAGCAACCCTGGCCTCCTTGTGCCTTTTGACAAACTAAACCCCTTTCTTCAGACCTTCTCCATTTGCTGTTTATCTCTGCTTGGATTTGTTTTTCCCAGCTATTCGAACGATTGGTTGCTATTTGTTATTTATTTATATCTCTGGTCAAATGTTATCTGTTTAAAGGAAGGTATTTTGACCATTCTATTCTAATTATTCTCCAACCACTTAAGAAGAATATTCTCTTCTTAACACTTGTTATTATCTCAAGCATTTTTGTTTTAATTTTACATGCTTGTGTAGAATGTCTTTTCCATGCTACAGTGAAACTTCTTTGAAGGCAAGAACTCGTTCACTGATGTGTCCTCAGGACAGAGAAATTCTTGGTTTGGAGCAAGTTATCAAAAATAATGGTTTGTTGTAGTTATTTTGCTTGTTTGTATGTTTTAATGAATGAGAAAGACTAGTGATTTCTAAAATGGAATTTCAACAAACTATTAGAAACTTTAATGTAGTATTTGAATATATACAGAGTATCATAAATCAATTTTCACATAGCTTACAATTCATTTTCTATAAAATCTATAGCTATTTCGGTTAATTACTGGAAGACAAAGAATAGTTAGCCCCCTACTTAGCTACAAAGTTCTCAATGCATTTACTGTCTGCCTACAAGAGAGAGACTTATTAGTCATTATAACTGTAACATTGGGATTTGCCTAATATCTGAAATTAAGGTTCCATTTTCCTTTGCAAAATAGTGATATGGAGATAGAGGTCAACAATTTCTCTTAAATTTGTCCTTGAAAACTAGAAAAAAATTGGCAATTTTCTACCATAAAGCTGTCTTAGATTACCTTGACAATTAAACCCCTCAAATCTGAGAGCACAGTGAAAGCTTTCTGAGGTAGCAGGATACCATGGAAACAACAGGTGTGACCAAAGTAAGAAACACAGCAAGTTTATCAATGATCCATTTTCTACTGAATGGTGCCATCATCTACTGGTCTACTGGCTCAGAAGAGATAAAAATAAGTTAAATATTCTAAATAAATGAAAATGATTTAGTCAAATTTGGAAAACCTGATAGGAAGTGAGCTCCTGTTTTGTTTTTTCTCATAGAAAACAAACACATTATTAGATCAAGAAAATAATTTCAAACTCCAGCACACGAAGTATAAAAGGGAATACTAGTACTCCATTTTAGTCCTCGGAATGTACAGTAATGTCTCGGTTTATGAACACTTCTGTTCACCAATAATTCAGTTTGCAATTAAAAGAATCAGGTAAAATTTTGTTTCCATTTGCAACTCCACATTGGGTGAAGAACATGACCATGGCCATCTTTCCCAGAATCATGGAACAAATTAAGTTTGTGAATCAAGGTACCACTGTAGCATATGTACACTACCTCTGTTAGTAACTGGCCAAAACTCAGTGATGCCATCTTTAGACATGTAGGATAATTTTTGTTCACCATATATACATGCACAGAGCATCTACTGGTCCCAGGTATTGAGAATACAGAGGTAAACACTACTATATCCTTGTACTAGGAAGCTTTTTCTGAAGAGATGTCTGAACTATAGTACAATCTTTATTGAAACAAAACCTTTGGGTGTTCTCAAGGAACGGGATTGCAAAGAACATTCAAGAATAGTGGACACACAGAAAATCTACAAAACTCGATTGCAATGTAATAAAATTGAAGTGAACTATTTCAACTAAAATAAAGCACTGAACTTGAGGCATAAATCCAACAAGAAGGAAAGGGTGTAGAAGCAGCATGATTAATGCTGAGATGAAGGGCCGGGAGTTTGGCTCAGCAGCTTAAGCGCCTGTCTGGCAGGTGCGAGGCTGTGAGTTCAATTCCCGGTGCCACAAAAAAACAAACAAACAAACAAACAAACAAAAAAACACATAGATGCTGAGATGAGTCAAATGATCATTGCTGGGAAATTAAAACCTCCATGCTACTGGAAGGCAAAGCTCTAAGCAGAGAATACTAAAACATGAGGACTTAGTGGTAATCTTGGTTCAGGTCAAAGTCTTACCTCACACCAGTTGTCAAAAGTGAGAAAATGAGTTGTCATAAGCCTCCACCTTGCAAATCTAGTTTTTAATCCACCTATAAAACCATACCATAGTCAATTGTGGTCATAAGCTTAGTTGCATGGAATTACAGGTTCTTAATTATTGAGTCTCTAAAATAGGAAGAAGACTAAGTCATGCCTGATAAAACAGCTGGCCTACCAGAATTCAAAGGGTGAACCTGTGCATCATGTTGTTGGTGACCAGCACATTGAGTTGTCCACAAATAAAGTCCACAGAAAATATACTCAGGTTTTATGAGATAGCATTTTTGAAAACCTCCTAGACATGAAAATGGAACTCATAATATTCCTTATCATATGATAAAATTCAGTGGAGGTACTGACTGAGGATTCTTTGACCACAATTTTATACCAGTGCCTAGATCAGGTAACCCAGTATGTGATGGGTACTCAGGAGAAAGCTTTGAATGAATGAGTGAATCAAAACTTTCTAAATAAGGGCTGGGAGTTTGGCTCAATGCCTTAAGCGCCTGCCCTGGCAGGCGCGAGGTTGTGAGTTCAATCTCTGGTGCCGCAAAAAAAAAAAAAAAAAAAAAAACTTTCTAAATAAAACTAGGTTGAAATTGATGGTTAAATACAAATATTATTTCTGTGTTAAGAAATAAACCAGGCAAAAATCTGTGGAGGTGATGAACAGTGACTCTTTGAGGAAACTGTGCGGTAGGTATAGTTGCAGTGGTTTTAGAAGTTAAAAATATGTTTGCAATAAATCGTAAGCAAGAAAGAGGAGAGGTTCAGTAGAAAAGAGATACTTGAAGCTGCCAGGCTATTGTTGAGGGTTCATAGACACGTGACCATGGAGATGTACTAATCTTCACAGATATATAACTTCTCCTTTCACATCTAGTATCTTAAGTGTGGAGGAAAAAGTTATTTTCAGAAGTTTAAACTTGTTTATTATTGTCATTTAAAATTTTTTAAATATCATTACCAGAGTCATATAAATTGAAAAACATAAGATTAACATCATATGTTTAAGATTGGTGAAACTATAAAGCAATTCAGTGGGAAAAGTAAAATATAATTTTATTAACACCTTATTAAAAGTAACATTTTTAGGTATGAGGTATTTTTTAAGAATTTAAAATTTTTCTGTGATTTTCCTTTTCTTATTTATAACTTATGGTTTTATTCCTTGAAATAAATCATTCACATTTCCTTGGGGGAGGGATTTGAAAGCTATATATAAACAATGATAATAGAGTTCAATATCTCTTTGGAAATAATTATTCAAGTACAACATTGTAAATCTTAAAAAAATTATTTTATATACTTTAAAATAGACAAAATTTCAGGAAAGATTCACATAAAGTTTTTATACTTTTGTATGATGTTATATTTTTACTCTGCTAGTTTTGAAAAAGTTACTGTGACTTATTCACCTCAGAGAATTTAATCCTGAATTAATCATTTGTGTACTAAGGGAAGATGACTTGATTAATATCAGAAATGTAGATTTTACAGAAGCAATGTTTTCATAAGTACTCTTTGAATAAATCCCTTTTATGAACTGAGTCATATTTCTTAAAGCATTAGACCGATAAGCATTAGATTTGGTTTGGAATAAGAGTGATCTCAGAATCGCATCTGACCAGCCTAACCCAAAATGTGCCCATCTATACATCCATATCTGTGCAATAAACCCATCTAATACATTATTAACACTGGTTGAAAATAATAATGGACCAAGAATTAATTTTTTATGTGCAATATGAATCCTCAACCTTGCACCTCCCAAGAAGCAAATGAATTTTTCGAAGCCAGTTGAATTTAGAGGCAAAACTAATGATAAAAACTGTCCTTTCATTTCACACAGTGTATTGGTGGAGTCAAATTATTAATATAGCAATGACCTTTCCAAATGTGCAACAAATTAGATAATAAACATATTAACACTGATGTGATGGTTAATCTTCATTGTCAACTTGACTGGCTGGAGAGATGCCTAGGAGACCACTAAAGTACACTTCTGGATGACTTGGTTTGGGTCATGGAGGCAAACTTTGAGAATTAAATCTGGTCCTTGGCCCCTTCCTCTGTGGCCCTTCTCCTGCTGCCTACTTCCTGGCTACCAAGAGTTGAGTAGCTTCCCTTTTGCATACTCCTCCACCATGATGTTTCTGTCTAAGAGTCAGAAGACCACGGGCTGAAACCTATGAAACTGTAAGCCAAAACAAACTTCCATTCCTTTGAGCTGCATGTCTCCAGTACTTTGTCCCAGGGACAGAAATCTGATCAATTAAATTTGTTTACCTTTTGAGTAGTTTACTATATTGTGCTATGTTGAATCACAACTTTCTGATAGAGTCCATTTTCCAAATATTTTTGGCAGACCTGAGGAATGAACTGAGGGTCTTGCATATGTTTAGCAAAGATTCTTACATTGAGTCCCCTTCCACTTTTTCTTGGAATTTTGTTTTAAAGTAGATTGTTGCTTAGTTTCCCAGAGAACTGTGTACTGCTCAGGTACATTTTTTGGAGGATACTATAATATCTAATTTTAAAATGGCTCTGCTATTTGTTTGCTATGCAATCTTAGGTAAGTGACAGAAAATCTTTCCTTGACCAAACTCCTCCAAGGTTCTTCTGAGCCCTTTTCTTAATGAAGCCTCAACCTCAGCATATAAAGACTTGAGAAAACACACTTTTTAACAGCAAAGACCACATCCTTAAGGTGACCCTGGTCTCCTGTAAGCTCCCTACCTAAGAAAAGTCAAGAATGTCAAAAAATGTTTACTGTTGATTTCAACCAACACCCGAAGATAAAGCCTTAGCCTCCTGGGCTCACCTCAGTAACTGCCAGCTAGTAACACAGCTGGCCCAATTCCATTTATACTAACTAACCCTTTGCAATCTTTCACTTGCTTAAATCAACTGAGCCTCCTCTTACCCCCTCAGTACTCTCTTATTCTTCCTTTAGAGCAACTCAGTCATCTCTGTTCGAATCGAAGATGACTTTTGTTCACAAGGGAATATTTTTCCTACTGCAGCAGTAATCACTGGTTAAACCCTATCCTTTACAATTTAACCAGTATCCAGCCTTATTTATCTTTGAAATAAACTGCCAGTTAATATTTTAGATCCTCTTTTTCCTCATTTGTGAAATGTCAATACTAATTTTTTGCATCTATATTTATAGGATTGCTGTGAGGAGAAAATAACATGCCATGTACTTCCACCATTTTCAGAAAAGATTATTATCTTTCAATTCTGTGGTGTTTAGGGTTCATCTGTCAATTTAGAACATGAATTTTCATAAAATCAAACAGTAAGGAGTGTGTTCACAGGCTGGCAGGATACTGAAACAATGCACCGCATGCCATTAATTCAAATGCATTTAGATTATCCCAAGCACATTTTCATATTTTCTCACTAATGAAGTAAGTGCTGCTCTGTCATTTTTCTCCCTTATGTATGGTCATAGTACTACATATCTTCAAGTTTTACATCCTAGGTCTAATGCATAATGCCTTTCTCCCCTTAGCAGCATAATAAATATCCAGACGCAAAAAGTAAGCTCAACCTTTCGAGGGCACAGAAGCATGATGATCACAAAAACAGGGTCATAAATGTATTCTAAATCTCAAGCCCTCCATGAGCCATTGGGTGGAATGAGTATGCCAGCTCTGCCTTCCTGATTTACTGAGTACCTCATAGCTGACATTTCAATCAACCATGGACAGCACGGATGTCCTGTGTAACGGCTTTGGGTAAAAACATAGTCTTACTCATTCTTGGTTCTATTTTTCTCTCATATTGCTGACACTATACCCTAGCTATTGACTTGAACTTTTAGATTCTTAGAATTTCAACTTCAAATCGCACATCCCTCGCTTCACGAGAACTACCACTTACCCTTTGGCATGATGCGTGCTGCTTCTGCGGGTACTCTCTGCACACAGAAGAGAGGCAGACTCCTTTCATCAGCCTGAAAATGCTAACACAAGTTCGCTTCCAGAAGGAGAGGCTGAAATGGGAATAAGCAAAGAACTGTGATGACCTGAATTAGCCATTCTGGTAGCAACTGACCGAAATTGAGACAATAATACTTAGAGAAAAAAACAAGTTAAATAGAAGTCTAGGTAAGCATGTGAATGATATGCAAGAAAAATGTTGGAATGCCATATTTGTCTGATGTCAGAAAATATATAGCAGTGAGAGATTAATAGGGGAGTTTTACTTTCAGGGCTCTTTTTAATATTATTTTATAATATATATTATAAATGTACAATAATATGTATTATAAAATAACATTTTTATATTATTTTGTATTCGACGTTTATTTCATGTAACATTGTTTACTCAATAAAAATGATAAAAAGAGGAAGACTCAATCGCAAGTTATAAAAACAGCACAACCTTTTGGAAACTTTGCTAAATTATTTTACAGAACAAATTTTGTATTTATTTAAGAAATTTTGAAAAGTTTCCTAGTTTTCTATCTTTGTTGAGTATTATTAGTTTTTAAAAATCTTTGACAAACTATTATACATAGTATAACATCTAATCTTTCTTCCATTTATATTTATATGTTTATCAAGGATCTTTGCACACACTTATTTTATATTTTTCTATGTGTATTTGTTTTCTAACTTATTTTTTCATTCTATTACTTTATTTTTCTAATAGTAGATTTATTGGATTTGTAGTGCAGATGTATGGATCATGATATTGAATAGTTACCTGCTGAACAGTTTTACTTGAGCATTCTTTTTAAATTTTTAATTCATACATACTTTTAAATATTTGTGGGGTACAATGTAAAGATTTGATGCATTATGATCAACTCAAAGCAATTAGCATATCTATCATGTTAACATTTAAATTTAAATTTAAATTTTTGTTTCATTTCTTTGTGTTTAGAAAAATCAAAATACTCTCTTCCAGCTATTTTTTGAAATATAAAATACTCCCTTGTAAACTACATTTGCCTTACTGTGCACTGAAACTCCAAAACTTATTCCGCCTATTAAAAATGTAACTCTGTGCTAGTGACCAATCTGTTCATCTCCTCCTCCTCTCATCATTCCCAGTCTCCGGTGAACACTGTTCTACTCTCTACTTTTATGTGTTCAATGTATTTTGCATCCAACATGATTGAGATCGTGGGATCTGTGGTTTTTATGTATCTTCCTTATTTCACTCAATGTCTTCTAAATTTATCCACATTGTCTTAAATAACAGGATTTTTCCTTTTTTATTTTAAAACAAAAAGATAAAAATGATGATACAGAATTTCAAAACAAAATAATCAATTAACAATGGTTAATATATTGTGCATTGTTCTTTTCAAAGTAGTCTCTCAGATAACAAGATACAGGCAGGAAAAATGATCAAACTACTAATAGAGATTAGTAGTATAATTATCTATCTTGTTTGTATATATGATTTTTTTTTTTTTTTTTGGTACAGGGAATCAAAGTCAGGACTTTCCTGTTGCCAGCAAGTGCTTATGCCATTGAGCTATACCCCCAACCCTCTCTATATATATATACATAAACTTTTTCTTTCTTTCTTTCCTCCTTTCCCCCATTTCAGTTATCCTTTTGTTTTGAGCAGTTTCTTATCAATAAATGGATGCAACTTGAGACCATACTCGTAAGTGAAATAAATCAGACTCACATGTGTGAATATCATATTGTCTCCCTAGTGTAAAAAACTGAAAGAGTAAATAAGATCCAAATGTACAATAGATATTGTGAAACTGAAAGGGAAAGAAACTTCCTTCTGTTCTAAGGCTGAAGGGTATTTCATTGTATCTATATGCCACATATTCTTTATTTTTAAAATTTTTATTAGTAAAGTTTGCAGCACATAATGATTGCATTCTTGTGGGGCAATGGTTCAGGTACATAATGCATTTCAATTTTTTCCTCATTCTCTCCACTCCTCTCTATTTATTTTGCAAGCATCACACTCATTTATTTGTCTTACAAGTTCTTATATGGTTAATTATCATATATGCAGATTGACAATTTTTGGCTAATAAGCCAAAAAATCACATAAAATATATAAGATAATTTTTCTAAATCAAGATACATTTTAGATACATTGTCCATGCTGGATTATAATACTTTTTCCTATTGTCTGTTTTTTATTTTTGCACTTTATTTATCTATTGAGCTTTTCACACAAAAGAAAGCATACAATATTTAAACTTGTGTGTTTGATTTACTTCACTCAACATTATGGTCTCAAGAAATATCCATTTTCCTCCAAATGACCAAGTTTATCCTTCTTTATAGCTAAATAGCATTCCATTATGTGTAAATACCACATTTTCTTTATCCATTCATCTGTTGATGGACATATAAGCTGTTTTCAAGATTTAGCAATTATGAATTATGCCACTGTAAACATGTGTATGTTTGTGCACTGTGAAATGATGTCTTTAACTTTTTTGGGACCATAATTTGAAGTGGAAAAGTTGGGTCCAAGAAATTCATGTTTTTTTGAGAAATCTCCATTCTAGATTTTCTTTATTCATGAGTCCATTAATGGACTCTTAGGTTGACCGCACATTTCAGCTATTATGTATAGTGCTGCAATAAACAATGAGAATACAAATGTTTTTCAACATACTGAAATCATTTTCTTTGGATATATACCCAGTAGGGAGTGCTAGGTCATATGGTAGTTCTATTTCAATTCTTGATAGTAATTTCCATTTCTAAATAGTTGTACTAACAGTCCTACCAACAGTGTGTAAGGGCTGCCTTTTCTCAATATCCTCACAAACATTTGTTTTTGTCTTTTTGCTAATAGCCATTGTCCCTGGACTTCTAGCTTTGTTCCATCGTAGTTCTATCTTTTGGAGTTCTCTTTGTTCTAATTTGCATTTCTTTGATGAGCAAGAATATTTTTACTTGGTATTTTATAAGCTTGTCTGTATATGTCTATTTACTTCAAGTTGTATTTTTCTTTCCATTGGTTAATTTTCTTTAGTAAATTTATCTGTTATTTAATTTATATATATGTTAATAATATTAAAAATTAGCCAGGTATGGTGGTACACTCCCGTAATCCCAACACTTGGGAGACTGAGGCAGGAGAATCATTTGCAAGTTTGAGACCAGTCTGGGCTACAAAGTGAGCCCAAGGCCAGCCTGAACTTCATAGTGAGACCACGTCTCAAAAAGACACAAAAAAATTAATAATAACAATCATGTTAAAAATTGCCTCTAACATGTTTTGCAGTATAGATTCCAATTTTCTTTACCTTTGTATATATTCAAAAATATTTTAAAGTATGATAACATGTGTATATTTTATGCAATCATTTCTGCATGTTTTCCTACATACTGAAAAATGCATTCTATAAACTACCTGAGATGTTTAGCTCTTCTACATTTTCTTCTAGTGTATTTAATATTTCTCTTTAAATAGTTAAATTCTTACCTAACAAGAACATACTGAGTACGATTATAATTATTTGTAAAATTACTTTTCTAATACTAAAGTCAAAAATTCCTATGACTTGAAAGATTTAAAGAAACCCTTTAATTAACTAACATTTGATTTTTATATTTTTATAAATGTATTTATTTGCTCTATGTTTTTGACAGATATTTTCTGGATTTTATTCATGTAGCTGTTAGGATATGACCCTCCCTATTTTATTTTTAAAAAGTATTTGGTGTGTTCTGTGCATTTTTTTCCTCCAGGTACATTTGAAAGTTATTCTAATAACAGTTCAGAAAAACATTTTGATGATTTTACTAGCATTTTAACTTAATCATAGTTTAACTTGTGATAATATGATATTTGTATGGTACTTTCTTAAAGGAGATAATCGATTATGTTTCTCTGTAAACATATTGCAAGTAAGGTACTGGTTCTTCATTTTAAAATAATTTTGGAGTATTTGTTAAGCAAACTCTTCTGGACCACAAATATTATTGAGCATGAATAACATGATTCATAATATTGAATTCAGTTAATTTTGTCTTCAAACAGAGACTTATTACAAAGCAAACTAAAGTATTACTTTTTGAGGACTACAACTGTTTCTATTAGTGGAACTAAATTTTAAGTTAATAAAATAAATCCAAAGATTTAAAAGTTATGTTAAGGAAATAATTTGAAGTCTCATTAGTTTTTTCCAAATTATATTATGAACTCTTGCACTAGGAGAAAGTAAAGTAGGAGACGTAAGTGTGTGCTATTTAAAATACATTCTGCAGACTAATTTTTGATCATAAACTTAAGAGTGAATATAGAATGACTGCAGATACAATTTTGTTAGCTTGATAGATACAAGTGGTATTCCCAGTCAATGACACCTGTATGAAAAAAATGTCTTCTGTAACTTGCTAGTCACAAAACTGTCTAAGACTATAAAAGATAAGCATTCATTCGTTGGAAAATTGCAATAGAAATAATACACCAATAGTTTTACCATAGAACATTAAACACAATATTTTAGTTGTTAATTGTCATCTTCATATTATATGTACAGAAGCAAAAAATGGGTGTGCCTTGTCATATAAAAAGGATATGGGAATAATGAACATGCATAATTTTTATGATTATGAGAACTGATGATTTTTGTATTTCCAAAAAAAAAAAAAGAATCACTATAACCATGAAAAAAATATATATATATATGTCCTTCCTGGGCTGTCTTGCAGTACTTGATTTTCAACATAGTCTGACTCTATTCTTTATTTTTATTGAAGTCAATGCTTAAAATAAAAAAAAAAACTGACACAAAAAATAAAAATTGAGGAGGCCTATATAATTCTGCTGAAAAGTACTTTGTAAAAAATCTCATATATAGAGATCCATTCATAAGTAGATATAGCCAATGTAATCTCAAGAGTTTTAACCAATTTCAAGTTTCCTGTTACACAGCTATTTTTAAAAGGTTAAAGTCATTTACTTGCTATAGATTTTGAGTTCACAAACCACTAAGTTCCACTACACTGAACTTGTATCATCACTTCATAAAACTCATTCAGCTTCATCATTCCAGTAAAGATATGACAAGGCTGTTTATCAGTAGGTAATAAGACAGATAATTTAACTGTACAAGCTCTAATTGGTCTAATTCACTAACTGACCTCTCACCACTTGATTCACTAGTACAATTGAGCGCTGATAAAGCCTTTAATTGTAAATTGCACACAGCTGTGAGCTGCTTCTCACGCTGGCACAAAAACACTATCATCGACTGTTTCATCTCTGCGACCTGCTAATTTGGAGCATATGTAACTGTTTTTAATGCTGAAGGCTTGACATACCACAAACAGCAGATGTTGCAGCTGCCCCTGAGACGCTTTATTTAATTCAATTACGTCTTTTGGAGATATGTAAAAAAGCTAGGCAAGATGAGAGAGGGCAGGAGAATGTTAAAAATGGAGCCCCTGGTTGAGGCCCAGGTGGCTCGATAGGCAAATGATTGGGTGAATGTCTAAATGATCTTTTTAATTGAGTAGACTGACGGCTAATCAGGGTCATGAAGTGTTATCACACTGATGAGCTGAGTGGAGCCCTGGGCTGCTCTGCAATTAATGCCGCTTTTGTGAAAGAAGAAAAAAGAAAGATAATGTATACCATCTGGCAATTGTTTATGATAAAAGCAGCAGTTTGCTGCAAATTCAAGTTAAATGCTATTCATAACATTATTTTTGCTGCTGCTTAGAGCAAGGACACGAATCCTAGGCCTTTGTCTGACTTCTCATTCTCCTTCTCAACCAAAACATTCATTTTCTTCCACGTGTGTTATTATTAATTACTTGGCTGCTTGCTAATGTATGACCTGAATGATTCTCTGTTTCATATGCCAATAAAAAGCCCAGCATACCCTTCTTGGATTCTACTTCAACTTTCATGCCAATGGATCTGATTACAATAAAACAAAGCAAGAGCTAAAGCCATAGTCAAAACCCAGAGAAAACAAGTCAGTTTTCTTTTTGTCCTAAAAAGCTTGTCTCTGGATTTTAAAAAAAGGGACTGAAGTTCTTAAGAGTGACAAAATGTATATGTGAAGTGATTTGTTCTCCCCTTGCTTCAAAGAGATTGGCATTTGCTGACTTTAGAGACTATTCAGAAACTGCTCATTTTTTTTTTACTCACACAAGAAATGTATGTAAGAATAATATCTTTGAAATCAATATAAGGATAAACAAGATGATTCGTTTATTAAAATGAGGGTGATACAGGATTTGTCAGGTAAAACTATTTTTAAAAATGTGTACTTTTTCATCTTAACTGACAAGATCAAAAAATAATTAAGTAAGCAGAGCGATTTCTAATAAAGGGTGAAAAAGTTCAACCGTGGTTTAGGAAAGGAAGAAAGTTGTCATTTTTCCCAAACATACAGAGACATGACTCTTGGGCCACTTCGGTTTGAATTATCAGAGAATACAAGAGCACACATATTCAGGAGTACAGACTGATGAGATAAAACAGCACTTACCATGGAACGCTATGGGCAATTACATGTGGAACTTCCAGTCTACACCTTGAAAACCATATGGGGGTGGCTACTTGAGAAACCCTTCTGGAGACAGTGACATCAAAATGGAATGACAAACAATGACTTAATTCTACAAAAGGCTTCACTATGTTTCAGATGTCATTATACATAAGGAAAAAAGACAGGGTTATAAAATACATCTAACATTGGTTGTGAAAGCAAGGTCCCTCTGGGACACCCCTAGAAAGACTCAATAATTACTTACTAGGTAAAACATGGATTTAGTGATGTAACTATAATGTTCATTTGCTTTATCAGAGAAGTATTTAAACCACTAGTCTTCACCTTGGTCTAACAACTTGTCTTCCAAGATGATGACACAAAATAGCATTAACATACATAATTAACTTCGCAACACAGAATTCTTGCAGCTATGCAGCAAGATTTGTTCCTTGTCTGTGTCAATTTTGTCAGTATGAAATAGATTGTGACTTTTTTGAAAGTGAGAATGTTGTTTACGTTTTTGCCATTTCTCAGACTGCTTCTAAAACGACTTCCATAATA